>CAJDSM010041535.1:0-38537 GCA_903981925.1 Ostrea lurida | reverse complement strand
GTGGTTCCTGAGAAAAATGTGATAGAAATGTGTCCATGTTAAAACTATTCTGAGTTCGGTATGTACAGGAAGTTGACATGCGGCAGATTGGAAACTGCGTTAACACGATACAGTTCTCCATAACGATGCTCTGTGCCAAATATCAGGAGGCTGGCCTGTGTGGTTCCTGAGAAAATTGTGACAGAAATTTGTCCATGTTAAAAATATTCTAAGTCACGTCAACAGGAAGTTGACATGCGGCAAATTGGAATCTATGTTACACGATACAGATATCCATACTGATGCTCTGTGCCAAATATCAGGAAGCTGGCCTGTGTGGTTCCTGAGAAAAATGTGACAGAAAATTTGTCCTATGTTAAAAATATTCTAAGTTGCGTTCAAAACGGAAGTGGACATCGCGCAGATTGGAATCTGCGTTACACGATACAGTTGTCTCATCGATGCTCTGTGTCAAATACCACGTGTGGTTCCTGAGAAAAATGTGACAGAAATTTTGTGACGCCGACGACGCAAGACGACTAGTGATCCCTCTATGTCGCCTCCGCTAACGCAGGCAGGCGACACAATGTGTTTAATACTGAAGTATGATTTTGAAGAATCTCATCTTTTGAAAGAGCAGTTGGAGTACAAGTAAGATTACCAAATATGGAATTAATTCCAAGTTCGTTTAAAATACAGTTGAAATAATGAGTCTTACAGACAATTGTTGTTACAAGTTTTGTCAGCTGGAACCGAAACATACCTATCTAATCTTTTATTTTTATTTTATCACTTCTGGTTTACGAAATGCAGACGGATAGGTGGTATGCACTTTTGTTGTCTAATTTAATAAAAATTTCGATATACCTCTTAAACTTGTTTCCATTCTGACAAGGTATCAAGCATACTTAGACTTAGTCCATTGCCTGTCACAATCTTCCACAAAATTCATAACAGAGATAAGTATTATGTCATCGTTTTATCATGTTGTGCAAAACAATTTCATTAGTACGGTAATAGTAATGCGTTGCATGATTTCATGGACTATTTTCAATGTACTGTTCGGCATGTTCGATGACATTAAACTATCTATGTACCTTATATATGCAAACAGCTATTAGAACCAACAGCATACAAAGAATTCAATATTCAATATTCCATACCGACTTCGCATTCACTCACTCCACAACAAGACATGAATTGATAACCTAGTCATCAACTATTCATAAAATTAATGAATATGCATGATTATTCAAAGAATAAATTATAAGTGTAGAAGGGGATGCATGCACAGTTATGGCTAAACTTATGATGGATATAATCATGAAAACTTAAATCTGAATGAAATACAGAAGCGAAACGTATATGCGTCAGGATACAGAATTCGTGTCTTCTTGATCAAAGAGGAGTGGAGGGTTTTCAGCCTTGAACATTGAACTACATGTCAGCGAGATTCGTCGAGGCGGAATATTTGGACTGGCGCCTCATCCAAATATCCAGCCTCGACGAATCTCGCTGAGATCAATTGAACTATTGTTCCTCTGTAGCATGAATCACTATTTGCCTCTTTATGTACATGCCATGGAATGTATGTGAACAAAATGGATTGAGGTATTTCAAGGATGAGGATATCAATATTGCAAAATTGGGTAAACTCTGTCTCTCCAGTCCTCACGGTTCCAGCCGTGTAATAGATTTATAAAATGTTGTTTTCATCAAATATTGACGAACAAACAAATATTTCATCACCACTGTTTAAAGTTAGTTGAATATCTTCACAGCCATTACAATGTGTAGATGTAATGGATAACTCGGACTTCATATCACTCGCTGAATAGTTTCCTCTTTAGGTGATGTCTGATTAGGACAACTCGATCTGCAGTTTTTGGGTATCACTTTAGATATACATCATGTGGGGTTTTTTTCAGACACATTGGTATGTTGATCTGTACATTGTTTTTGTTACAATTTCATAACGAATTCTGAAAATAAAAATGTATTTGCAGATTTTACTTAAGTGTAGAAATACTTTTCTAAACAATGCCAAAATCTGTACTTTTTTTTTTTTTTGCAGTTACATGCATATAAAAACATATGTTTATATTATCACTCTTAGTGTTCATACTTGAACACTGTTTCAAAGAAAATACAGTACATGTCTTCTCACTCATATCTACTTGAATTCGTCTCTGTACCATATCCAACAAAATATTATAAACTGGCCATGAATGGAATAAACGTACAGTTTAATCTATTTTTACTCATTATAGCTCACCTGGTTTTAACACAAGATTTCCAGCTCCATGGTCCACATTTGGTGGTGTATTCTTCCCTCACCATTCGCTTGTAAGATCTATCAAATGGAACTGTGTAGAGCTTATAACTGCAACCTCTGAAAGGAAAGAGGTGGTTATAAATACAAGCCTCGGCCAACATTGACTTCACGTCACATAGTCAGATTTAGACAAATGGTTAAAGAATGCAACGATCCTATAAACTAAACATGAAGCAATATGCTGTTCTTTTACATTTGTACCCAGTGATCTGAAATATTGTACGTGTGTACTTCGCGCACTTTTTACACGTACTTTCATGTCTGCTTTAATTACCAAAAAATTGTGTCTCAAAAGACTTACTTAGAATTAACAATTATAAGCTGATATCATTCTAGACTGTTTAATCAGTTCTACCGGAAGCTTGCACAGTAGTTCAGTGTATTTCATTTCCTGTCTCTCTGACATCTTTAAATGTCTGGTCATTGCCTTATTTTATGGAGACTGTTAATATGCGATATATTTTCGTTTTGATGTTATTTAAGGAATGACTAATTTTAGGGCATATATACGATATACTGTAAAAGTGGTTATTTACGCTGGGGAAATTTACATATTACGCGGTCACGTAATGTGCGCGTAAATTTCCCCCATGCGTTATACATAAAATATGATATATGTTATATATTTCATTCAGTGACCGCGTATTTTCCACCACGCGAAATGTTGGTATGGAAAAAAGCGCGTATTAACCCCCAGCGTAAATAACCAATTTTACAGTAACCTGGTTTGGGTCAGTTTACGCTTTATAATCCGCTTCAGAGCGTAAATTGATCCAAACCAGGTTATACTCGTATAATATGCCCCAAAATTAGAGTCATTCCCTATAATTTAATTACAGAATTAATAAACAACTACAAATATTTCCCTTGCATTTATTTATTTGTTGAAATTGCAAAAAAGTAGTTCCGGCTGCTAGTTGTCAAGGGTCAATCGTAACTACTCGGCTATTCCCGTAACCGAAAATGAACCTCGTCTACTTTCCGGTTACGGAAATTGACGAGCGTTGTCCGATTGGTCAAGGGTGTGTGTCCCCATACCAAGCCAGATTATACAAAAATAACTTGCATTCCCAAACTTGAAATTGACCAATCAGAGCTAAGGATAGAATAAGAATTAAATTATTAAAAAATATTTGAACTTGTCATAAACCTTTTGAATTGCTACACCTTCATGAAGATGTTTTAACCCCGGCCGAGTTGTCGCTCGTACCTCACGCACGCTTCAGTGGGTATTTCTAAATTGCTAAACATATCAATCAGTCAAAATCTGTGGAACACCAACTTAACATAAATTCAAATAACTGAAGATATCTTTAGTTATTGGTTATTCATTTGATGCGCGCAACAATTCAATTAAAGATCTTGTAAAAAAAAAAAAATGATATATTCAATTCTGAATTATTGCGCACATTAATTGCATTGTTGATAACATTAGTTGTTTTGCCTCGGACTAAAATGTCGCTCTGTCATTGGTGAAAACGCGTCACGTGACTGCCGTCTAAATTTCTTTCGACGGCAAGTAGCAAAATAGAGACGACGACATGGCGGACGTTGCGTCTTTTTTAGTATTGAAACTAACTTTTCGTCATGCTGTGCTGTCTATATTTGGTCCTCGACAAAACAAAACACTTATTAGGTTTGTTACTGACTGTCTACAGAAATATGTCGGGTTTTTCAAGTTCATAGAAGGTCCGGCTTCGCCTCGCCGTCTATGAAATTGAACAACCCGACATATTTCTGTAGACAGTCAGTAACAAACCTAATAAGTTAATAAGTAGTATTATTTTGCTGAATTGATGAGCGCTTTAAATAAATTATTGTTCTCTCCAAATGAATTGATGATATCAACAACTGAATTATTTAATTGAAGAGAGCAATGTATCAATTAATGCGCGCATCATTTCAATTGAAGAAAGTAATGTATTAATTATTTCGTGCATCAATTCAGTTGAAGAAATTATCACGGTTTTCATTGATGTTAATCACATTGCATACTCAGCAAACTAAACATATATTCCTTACATAGTCTTAGCACCAAAATAGTCATGAACAGCTTAACTTCGTAATGTGATACTCTATATACGAAAGATAAATACACTTACTTTAGTAAATTGCATAGATATATTTCAAATTCAATTTAGAAAGGTGAAATTTTTCTTCACTCTGACACTTTAATTATGTAGATGTAGGAGTAATTCTAGACATGCATTGCAATGTTTGACTGTTTTTGACACGATTTCATCACATGCTCTTGTGTCAGTTTCAGTTTTTTGACACCCAAGCATATTGATATTCACGTTTGGAATTAGCATCTTCTTTGGATTGGTCTTTCTTTCAAGTCAAGCTCATTGATATGCGATTCGGTCTTTTGAAACTGTATACGAATATCTTGTGCGCTGGTAAAATTGTTGTAATCATTTGTACAATGAATCCCCCCCCCAAAAGAATTACAGGTACTATTGTCTATCATTAGGCCACTATGTGAACTTGCTCACTTAAGATTATATCATATATTATATATATCGTGCATTCATATATGCCAAATGACGCATTTATTTTTAACATTAAATTTTACAGATCAAAGTTTTCATGAAAGCATAGATTGGATTGTCTTTCGAATTATTGCAGGAATATGTATATTGCTACCTGATCGTGCATCGTTTGCCCTTCCATCCCGCAGCACATCGGCATTTGTTGTTTCTACATTTTCCGCCATTTAGGCAAGGGTGGTTACAGCGCCCTGGAAAAAAAGGAAATATCCCTCATGACATATATTTGCGACATTGCATAAACGGGGGATGACGAAGGTCTTGAAATACTACCTATATGACACCATTTCCCTGAGTATCCTGGCTGACAGCTACATTTATTTGGGCCTATGCAGAACCCGCCATTTTTGCACCTTCTCTTGCATTTATCTGTAAAACACGAATTAATTAGTCAATGAAAAGGATATTGAATCGATATACAAGACAAATCCGAAAAGTTCCTGGACAGATGGCAAGGTGTTATTTTAAATAGATATTTGACGTATGATATTACAGTAATGTATTATAAAAATCTAGATATTGAACTTAAAATTCCTTCATAGCTAGGAAATGAATCACAGTAAAAAGGTGAAATTTAGACTTTGACAGCAACAATTTTGACAAAGGTGTAGTTTCAATCTATTTTTTTATACTAGAAATGGCCATTTTTTTTTTGACAACTTACATTGCTCGCAATGAGGTCCATAAAATCCCGCTTTGCACTTGCAGACATTTGGAAAGATACAGTTTCCGCCATTTTTGCACTTAGGTTTGCAAATTGCTAAAAATTGACAAGATGCATATTACCGTATCAGCAATGATGTATAATATGCACGAATAAAAAAACCCATAAAAGACAGTCATTGATTGAAGAGATAGAATTTTTTAAATATGTGACATTTCATCATGGAGATATTTTTATCTGAAATCTAGGATGACTTGGTACCTTTCTGACATCTTTTCCCTCTGTAGTCTTTACGACATGAACACTTATTTGGAGCAATACATTTCCCACCAGCACCGCACCCACGCCGACAAATCGCTGTGTGAAACATTAAATCAAATCGACATCAGCATGCAAGCAATGCAATATTCTTTTTAGATTTTTGAAAATCTGATACGATACAAAAGTTTGTGTTTTGAAATTGCTTACGCATGGAACAGTGTTTTCCGGTGAATCCCCTCTTGCACTTGCATTTATTTCTTTTCAAGCACTGACCACCGTTCTGGCACTTTATATTACACCCAACTGCAAAATAGATATAAACTATAAATCAAATCTGTTTATCCCAACAACCGTTTCCGGTCCCGTAAAATTTCAAAGGTTTAAAGAAAGTTAATTTCATTAGAGAGATCATAATATGTACAGTTTAATAAATTTGTCTCTTAAACTTTTTGTAGTACATGACATCAAATGTGACTTAATATCTGAATTTGATTAATGCTGAGTTCTGAACGTAGTTTTGATAAGTTACTGTATAGATACAATTTGGTTATAAAGTGTGTCCCACTCGTGATCAATGTTTTCTAAAAGACTACTACATCAAATTAGCCATTTTAAATGATTCTTAATTTAAGTCTTCTTTTTTTTTTTTTGGTGAATACTACACCGGAGAAATTTGATATGGATGAAAAGCAGAGGATATGTACAACAATATTTTGAAATGCAAACGATCCTTTATTTTGTAAAGAAATGCAGTTTTGGTAGAGAGTAACCTAAAAAAAAAAAAAAAATCTAAAACCATTGCTGGACATGAACCCACGATCTACAGATCAATTCTGCACGGATTAGACACCATCTTCCGCGGAAGACGGAGTAGTTTTTTTTCTATTTACGGACTATGCATTTCCTCTCAATGGTGATTGGTTGTAAAAACATGTACATGATGTGAAAAATTACAATATTTTCATTGGTTGAAATGCTGTTCTATAATTAGTTTTGATCTGATATACGTACAACTTAACATTTTTACAAGCTTTTCAGTCTTTAAAGGAAAAGCGATTCTCGTGTAGAAACGCATTTTCGTGCTTATCTGGCAGCAGGAGAAACATCCACGAGACGCCTTCCCTGAGCTTGCCGCAAAGTCCAATGAGGATATATTTGTTTCGTCTATTGGCAGTTCCGATATGATTACACTTTAAGACATTATCTTTTCTATATTATCTACATACATTGTATTTTGCATGTCCATATATGATTCTTAAAACTGGTATAGCACCCATTACCATATGAATTTTAAGGTAAAAAAAATCATTTTCATGCTAATTGGTTTAAACTAAACCTTGGCCTTTGTGAATAGAACATGACTCATATTCTAAGTGACAATATCCACGCCTCCAAAAAAGTGCAGTCACGCGCATGTACACGTAGTTGGTTAATGAAAAGCTTATTTCTGTGTGTAAAAGAAAAGTATTTTGCACTCTGTTTGCATTAGGCCTAACTTCAACACTCGTGTGCTAGTACATGCATATGTTTATTTTGCTGTGAAGTATGCCTCTTTAAAAGATGGTTCGTAAAGACGGAAAGCTTTTCTTTAAAATCATACTTATATTATGACGATGAATTATACCTCTTGATTTTGAAGCAGAGCTGTAAATTTTGGGTTGAAATGGAGGATTTATCATGCACATGAGTAATCTTAGAACGAGTCTTCCGTAGGATGTTTAATTCCATAACTTACCCTTACAGTTTGGCTGTAAGTAGCCCCGAGGACAGGCACAAACCCCCGGACGTAAGCATTTCCCGCCATTTTTACATCGCTTTTTGCAAATGGCTGTGAAAATATTTAAATGTATTTATCAATAAAAGTGCATGTACATATATACATACATGCACATATGAAATTCTTTATATTTGGATAAACATGTGTTTGATTATTCCAATCGCACTCTCCGGTGCATGTTCACACGCACGCACCCACCCACCTTTTTGGCACTGTTTTCCTTTATAACCTTTCCGACATTCACAACTTCCGTCTCTTCTGCACGATCCCCCGTTATAACATCCTGTGGGGCATTCTAGAAAAGAAAGCACACTTAATACGTGATACATGTATATTGATTCTTTCTTTACTATTACATAATTTATGAATGTTCAAATTTAATGAGATTCTAATAATCTACTGACACGCAAAAGAAACGCCACGCCAAAATTGTTAATAATTCATTGAAAGTAATTTTGAACTACATGATGCACATTCCGCAATTCACGTTAATTGATCTCGGTCACACCTCACGTGATTGTATCCGCGATACATCAAAACACACCCTGAGTAGGCATGTGCATAGGCACACGGGACAACATTATCCTGTAGATATATGGTAAATTATTGCGTAAGGGATATCTAGGCAACGTAACGATGCAACAGGGCAGTGAAGTTACTGTTGATTGGAAACACAGAACGCTGTGACAAGAACTCTTGAGTGTGAAGGCGAAGATAACGAACAGTGATCAATCTCGAAAGTCCCAAACAGAATACAAAATAAGAGTTGAGCAAACACGGATTCCTATATACACCAGAGGTGGGATCAGGTGCCTAGGAGGAATAAGCATCCCCTGTCGACCGATCACACCTTCCGTGAGCCCATTGTCTTGATCAGGTGAACGGAGTAATCCGTAATCAGTGTATAAAGAACGGTCTAACTATTGCCATGAAACACGTCAAATAGCATTTGACTCAATGTAAGGTTGTATGGGCAAACTAGATCGTTATAACGACCATAAAATTTGCGTAATGCTGACTTTGAACAAAAAGCACACTATCTAGTTTCTACAAACACCTTAGACTAACTGGAACAACCAACCAACCGCCCTTGAACTGGTTGACTGAAGACTACAACTCCGCATCAGAGTCGTTTCATGAGATTGCAGCGCATGGACAACCAGTTTAGAACTCCACTAAGAATGAAAATGAGACACCAGGGAAACATAATTCAAGAAAAAGCGGAGATACTTTGCTAAAACGTTTCCGCTCCTATGGTATCAACTCAGTGGCAATGCCCTTAGTCGTTATTGACGTGACATCATACTTCTATGGTTGTGACGTCAGGGTTATAATGTGTTTCCTATGCAAAAATTTTCTCAAGGGTCAAGATTCACGTTTTACCAATCTTTCGCCAATAGAGTATGTTAAATAGATGAATCAGAACGCGTCCAAATCACCGGAGGCTCTGTCAGTTTGCGTCAGGCACTTCTGGAAGAGTGGGAGAACACCCCTATGGTACAAATAAACCGTGTAACGAACTCCATGCCTCGCAGAATCCAAGCAGCGACAAATGTTAACGGGGGCATATTCTTTATTGCGGTACTAAAAAAAATAATAATGGCTACCAGCTCTTCAACCTTGGCATGTTTTGCCAAAGTGATGACGTCTAACCATAAATTCATTGTATCGTCCAACAGAATAAATGTTTACAATATTCTCTTCGCTGTAAACATTGAACGCTATATTTGAATGAAATAATAAAAATATTACCAAAAAATGGAGGCGTTACGTTAGCATGTCAATATGTATTACCAAAACAGTTCTTTCCCGCACAAGGTCTTGTCTGAATAAGTTGGTTTTCCTTTTGCAGGCAATTTTCGATGTCATTGTTGCCACAGTAGCGGGTTCGGGACTGGAAACCCATCCCACAAGAGGCGCTACATGTCGACCATTCTGACCAATCAACGATATCTGTAGAGGCGTAGAGCATTCTACATTAATCTCTTCATTTACTTGAGTTACGTATTCTTGCATTGCTAATTACTGTACCATTCTAATTTTCAGTTAAAGGAGACTGCACAGAAAATAATTTCGTATTCTTTAAAAATGTTTTTCCCGGAATTTTCAACTAAAATATGTTTAAAATCTCACACTGTTTTTCTTGAGTATTATATACAGCCGTGGACGCGTTTCTGGGGGATGCTTTGCCCGTGGTATTTGCTGGTTTGGACTGCTCGGACTGTGTCAGTTTCTGAACCCTGCCCACCTCGCTGTCGTCCTTCACAGCTTGTTCACCACTATATGTTTTCTCCTGTTTGGAGTACAGTATTTGAAGACTTAGCATTGTTGCACAGAAGACGATACCTATCAGCAGTAGATCTTCGTTCGAAATGAAACAAACAAGCATTCGTACAAATAATGACTAAATTGCTAGATTTACTGATTACTCTGAAATTTTAATTATGTTTTATTACCACTTTGGAACTGTAAGGGACATCTAAATAACATGTTTGTTCCCATCAAATATATTATCATAATATTAGTTTAGGAGTATCAACGAATGATAAAGGATTTTAATTTTTTAAGATTGTATTTAGTGTTTCGTTTAATGTAAAGGCAAAGATAACGAACAGTGATCAATATCGTAAGTCCCAAATATAATATTAAAACAAGAGTTGGGATACCGACCCCTAGACACACCAGAGGTGGGATCAGGTGTCTAGGAGGAGTAAGCATCCTCTGTCAACCGGTCACACCCGCCGTGAGCCCATTGTCTTGAGCAGGTAAACGGAGTAACAGTGTATGAAAACGGCTTAACAATTGCTATGAAACACATCAGACAGCGTTTGACCTAATGGCAGGCCTTACTGACAAACTAAATCGTTATAACGACCATAGAATTTGCGAAATGCTGCCTTTAAATGTGACTGTTGAAACCCCTGCAACAACTACTTGTTTGTAAGTAGCCTGCCTCGATTAAAAATGATCATACGCAGAACAAGCTCTTGCGTATCGAATAAGTTGAGAGACATACACACCTTATACAGGTGATGATGAAATATCGCTACATAAATATGGGAAGTTGACGATGGGGAAGAACGTCTAATCAAACGTTCTATAAAAAAGGCAAATAATTCTTGTTGATGATAGAATTTAGTATTGTCACCAATAAATTCGTGATAGAAAAAATATTACTGTCGGTGCAATGCATTTTTGCAAGGCAATACCTGGTGAAGATCGGTTGGAACCGCCACATATCGTGTGACACTTGTATTTTAGGTACTGTCTGATTTATTTTCTTGGACAGTCACATAAATTTTGCCATGAAGACACAGAGACGAAAAGGATGAACATGAAATGAGAACCAAAATTTCCTAATGAACACAATTCACAGGATACTAGAAAACATCTCGCGTAAGAACACGCAAGTTATGCTTACTCCGTTCTGCAGTTTACTTGAGCACTGTTGAGCTGCTGCATTCGGATCCTGGGTAATGACTAACTGTTCTATAGAGCCCTAAAGAGAAAAATCATTTCATGCATATCAGCTTAACCGTGAATATAAATATAACCATTGACAGTCACTCCTAATATCTTTAGTCATTAATATGTGTGCCACAGTATCTTAATTCTCTCTCAGAAATATCGCTAACCCTGGTATTATGGTGTTAACCAGCGATATAGCATCCTCACCTGAAACGGAACACCGTATCTGGCGAAATAGGGACCCAGAGCAAGCATTAAGTTGACCCCAACAAATGGATTCTTAGTCCTCCCAAAGAACTGCGATCCCACTTTCTCACAATCAATGAATAAAGTCACTTGTTGATTTTCTACACTGAAGGCAAACTGGTGCCAGGCGGAATCACTGAGATTCTCCATAAATCCGGGAGATTTAGGTCCAGGTAGTCCGTTTTGATCATAATATTCTAAGGCAAGTCTTTTGCCGTACTTTATGGCCATTTTCTGTTGGCCCATGATATCACTAAACGTTAACAGATAACTATCAGACGATGAATTCAGTTTGGCAGTGATTAATACCGAGAAATCCTTTGGAAATCTGTGTCTGTAGATGTCTGAAAGAGGAGTATATAAACTGGCTTCGCTGTTAACAATGTAAGCCGAAGTCCTGTTAGATTCTACAGAGACCCCGTGTGGGAGATGCGAGAGTCCTAGCGCTTCCAATACATTTGTTGTTCCTGAAACAAAATGGACATCGAAAATGATAATGGTCAATTCTTACGTAAATTAGAAGATGTACAGTTAAATATGCTTTCGCTTATAAGCTTTTCTTTATAATCTTTTTAACCCTTTCTTCACGGATGTGTGGAATCGTCGACATTGAAGATGGAAAGAGAAATATCAGCATCTCTTAGAGAAAATGTGTTGTACGAAATACTAGTAAATAGCACCATAAATATAAACCCCATTACAAAAAATATCCACTGTTCACATGTTTCTAGAATGTGTTTTAACATTACTTACACATGTATTATCTAGAAGAGATTCTGTTTACGTTAAATACCTTTGCAGGTGAAATCATTGCAGGGCCTATTCTCTGACACCGTGTGATTACAGGAGGAAGACGATTCGCTACATCCTCGTCGTCTCATCTGGACTCCCCCGCCACAGGTGGCGCTGCAGGATTCCCACGAGGACCAAAAATTCCAACCTGTAAGCAAATTAATCATCTATGTATATGCGCGGAGAATTTTTCATTTCTATAATTTTTTGTAAAATTTCAATAAATATCATCAAATGATACTCAACATACAGTTTCTTGATTTAAAGTCTTGAGTGACAAAACAAGAGATACATGTATTATCTACAGCCAGTCTTCCAGATATATGAATAGAGGATGTGTAAATAGAATTATCTATTAGCTAAATATCCAACTAGTTGAAATGTCTTAAGACCAAGACCTGCATAAATGAACTGGTGATCAAAATGAAGAAGAATGTAAATTTAGGATCAGTGTTATAGACAAATGCATATAAATTTTTTATCATATGATTGAATACTTCCTAGCTTTCTGATTGGCTGAGATCCAACAAAGTAGAAATCAATAAATCCTAATATTTACCTCCACGTGACTCTCCAGGTGAATATTAGGATTTATTGACTTTTTGGATCTCAGCCAACTTGCCGCGATCGATCGATTCAAGGCCTTACAATTAAAGCAAAGACCAATCTTCAAGGTTTTTTAATAATTTAATCATATAATAAAATAATTATTGCTGCTTTATCGGTCAATACTTTGATTTAGACACTTTCGAAGTAAAATATTCACCTCGCCCTTCGGGCTCGGTGAATATTGTACTTCTCAGGTGTCTAAATCATCGTATTGACCTCAAAAACAGCAATAATTACCTTAACTAATAATTTAGGAAATATTAATCATCGTTATAGTTATACCATTTCTTCAAATATTTATTTAGCATTGATCTTAACGGCGAAATATTTCATGAAATGTTTTAATGTTTCACATATACGGAGTTGAACGAAGTAAAGGGCGAGGGGCTCCGATTGGGATGAGAGTAAGTAGCGTTGTAGCCAGGCTATCTAAGTACTGTCTTTAGTCAGGGAGCCGATGGACCACAGGCTAGAGAATAAGGTCAATCGTAACTACTCGGCTATGTCCACCATCTATAACGGAAAAGTACAAGAATACTGATATTAAAATTAAACTTTCGCGCCAGTTGTGACGTACCAGAAACAATTATATGGCGTGTGGAATTTGGCGGCGAGTAGTTGTTATTGTCTGCACATGTATTTCTATAATCAAAGACATGTTCAATTCATTTGCACCTATCTTTAAATCAATTATGCCCACCTTTATTTACTGGTATTTACACCAATCTTTTTCTGTAATTATGCCCACTTTTATTTACTGGTATTTACACCAATCCTTTTCTGTAATTCTTGGTATTTGTACCTCTCCATTAAAATGGAAACAATTGAATTGAACCTATCTTCAGTTCATTCAATTGGAGATAGGTACACTTCATTTGAAGATGGATACAAATATTTGAAAATAGGTACAAATATCTAAATAAATGTTAATATGGTGATCCATACTTATCAAGTTTGATGCATAATCCGTGTCTCTGTATTTCTTGCTAACAGAATTACATGACGGATATTATAATTTTGGAATACACTGGCACATCGTTTGATCATTTGCATGAACGACCCTTGTTGTAACATACACAGGTGCTTGATTAAAAATTGTCAAATTATATTATTTAATTATTTGTTCCACGATTCAAACTTTTATTAGAAGTATGAATGGCGATGTCATGAGATAATGTAGCTCTGCTGCGTTATCGAGGGAACAGATCTGCTGCTCATAACCCTAACTGTCTAATGCATTTTACCGAGGTATTTTGCGTGTGATGATCTCTAGATATATCCCACTGATAACAACCTTATCATATCCTTGATCTGACAAATAGATATAAAGTGTCATGAAACACGCTAGGACAACTATTCCGCGAATACACGTGCACTTCTTCCGTTGTACCGTACGTCAACGAGGGGCTGGGTAGTGTTGGCACACCTGTATGAAATTTATTTCATGGCCACTAACTATCATGACGGCAATTTTGTTGTGCCAATTTGAGGAAATGTCCAAGTCACAATGATAAGATGTCTGATCAATTTCCGATATGCAGAACTATTTTAAACAAATTGTAAAATCATCAAAACAAATTTTTGTTACATAATTCCCAGCTTTTAGTTAAACTGTCTGTGCTGGCGATATCCAGATTTGTTTTCATCAAAGTTACCGTTTGGAAGCCAAGACATTACGAGTATCTTAAAATTTCCCTGTAAACACCATGTAGATAATAATTGATAAGTAACATTCTTTCAGTTATGTTTTTTTTTAAAGGAAAAATCAAGAAGTCGTCCCGCCATGACCAGAGACTAACGGTTCAACTGCAGGTACTCTTATCGCATATGGCGACAGGAATCCCAATAATTTCATATCAATAGAGATGTGTCGCAGAATTGTCATGCGCGAAACTCCCTTAACGTTCAGATAAACGTCGTTGCAATTAGGGCCTAATAATCAGAAATGATTCGATAGACTTTGAATAGTAGTGTATTCTATTTTTTATTTGTGTGTTTTAAAAACTTAAAGATATTCTTATTTCGTCAACATACACATAACATAGAGAGAACGGGGGTCTTTGTGATCCGTGCTTATTCAAATCAGATCACGGTCAGATATCAGTCATGTTGGCCTCGAGTAACTTTTGTCACATTGCCTTAGTGCTAACACCACTTTTCATACATAAATCGCCAGACTGTACTTACACTGGATGAAATGAGGTGTGAACTTTAATACTTACGCGTTTAAAAAAAATCTTTCAATTTTTTTATAAATATATTTAAAGCTATCAGAAGGTCAAAGAGGGAAACATTGAGAAAGATCAAAGAAATACTACAATATCCCTAAATATAATTTACTGACTGGGAAACCATAATACCTTAATCTTGACTAAACCTCCCCCTTAGACACGCTAAAGATTTCTGGTATATTACGGAGCAAATCTTTTTAGAAGCAGCCCCGCTCCCTGCGGCCAATCGGCGGCACTATATTTTTCACTTGGCTGCTCTTTTGAAAAGAAGGTGAGAAAGGTTTAAACGTCTCCAGAAAAGGAGGCGAGAAAGGTATTAAATTGCCTCTTGTGAGATATAAAGAAACACTTGAGTAGCTTAAATAGAGCTCTTAAAAGTCGTTGTTTTGATTTAAAAGATCGTTTTGAAGTGCTAAGATGCGACTCAACAGTGCTAAACCGTTTGAAAAGTCTGCAGGATATCTCGAGACTAACGGAATCAAATTCATCAATCAAGAGGTTTAAAGTGCTTACATACTTCACATAATTAGGTATCGCAGATCATTTAGAGACAAACTGCGAGGTCTCCAAAGACTTTCGGCAGTCGTCGTTTTTAGACCTTTACAATTTGTAAATTACAATTTACTTTAAAAATTTGAATTTCTACTTTCCAACAATGAAAAATGAGACAATCTTGACATCAATGCGGCTGCCATGCGGATCAGTTGAGACGAATTATATTTCACATCGCCGTTTGAAATTACTTTCAATAAAGTGGAAAGCTTATTTCACATAGATATGATACATATTGCAAGTATTAAAGAAAATATTCTGTAATATAAGATGAGATGATAAAAAATCTGTTATCGCAAATGCTATTGGCATTTGAACAAAAGGTCCATGAGCTACAGTGCTCATCTTACCTATGTTGAAATACATTTTTCACACATTGATTGCCTTTTTCATTTAATTACCAATAATAAATAATGTATAAGTACATCCAGTGTAAACATGGCATTGTACTGTACACAAACCCCTAGAATTCCATTGTTCAATGCCTTTTGAAAACATATTTTGTCTTAGGTGAATGTACCCTAATAACGAATCCAACGCCAGAATTTTACATTTTCCCTCTTGCCTTGCCAACCAAGAAAAGTAATTATTTTCTTAGGGTATTCGCTGTATTAGAATTTTTTTCAAACAATCTTTTCTACATGATTATATGAAATACTAAAGACTCTAGGCTCTAACTGTTTTTCTTCCCCGTGCTAGTTTCTAACGTAGGCACGGTGTAGCCTCATTAAAGAGAGTCTATTACATCATGGTATCACCGATAGTGTATATGTAGTACCAAATGGAGAGAAATGATAAGATCACATCAAACAACAGTTATGTAAGGCAATGAAATACTCGTAAAATAATTCATTACATTGGTACATGAAATTATCTGTAGAAAGCCCGTATAATGTACTGTGCACTACTGTAGTAGTGTAAAGATAAAAGTCAACAGAAAGTGAAAACACTGAAAACTGATAGAATATCAAATGATTCATTATATCTTATGTCTGTCGTGAAATTGCTGAATGGTAATTAAAAGTGGCAATGCGCAATATTCCATACTGTCTATCAAATTAACGATAGAGGAGCCTTCAAAATGTTATGACTCATTATGTTCTCTAGTGCATAGGAAATAAATAGGTGTTACATGCTCTCATGAGTACATGTATCTCACTTGAAATACAGAATCAGCGGATCTTGCTCGTGACTTAAATAATTCAAATTAAACTAGAGAATTATTGCGTTTGTGTCATCGTTTCATAATTAACTAGATCTATTACTGTTTTAACGAGACATGAGTGGTCTGGTGAGTATATAATGGGTTTTTTATCAGCGGAGTTTGGACAAGCTGCCAACACTGATGTTAGAATGAGTCTTTATCTGTATATAATGCCTCTAAACTTTATTTGTTTGTAAATCTATCTTCAAACATGTTTGAAATAACCGTTTGCTATTCCAATTAATGCTTATTTACTGTTCAATTATTTGGGAATTCAGATTCAATATTGATTTTTCACATGCGTGAAATTCCAGGCTAAGTGTGAATTGTTGAAAGCTAACGACACAATGGATAGGTAGGAAACAGTTCATTCACAGATTTCCAAATGATGTCAGAATTTATAGATTTGAAATAAACAGTTGCTCAATAACTGCATATCAATTATAGGCCTAGAGCACTAAAAAGTTTTAGAAATGTACAACAATATACAAAGAATTTGCAAACATTTCAAAGTTTGAATTAAAAGAAAGACGAACTTCTCGAACATTTGGAAAATGTCAATCGAAAATCAAAAACCTATAGAGATAATCAAATGCACTCGTTCCCAGAAGTAAGAAGAAAAGCAGAGACATAAAACAAAGCATTTCAACAGAACGGGGAGTAAAAACAGGCCGCTGTTTGCAAGATGTGGAGAGCACAGGTAAAAATATCCTTCTCACCTCTTTTTTAAAAAATATTTTACAACTAGTGAGATGAGTTTTTATTTCAGAAAGATTGAATAATCGGAATAAACATATTTTCTACGGTAGTTTTTTTTATTTTCTGCAACGATGTTCGCCTTCAAATAAAGTCATGGTCCCTTTTGCAGAGAAATATATTCGCAATGGTTTAGAATTCCTCGTTTGTCTTCGAGTTTTCGAACATGCTGCTAATTTAGTCTTATTCGGCACTGGGTTAAGGATGTAAAAAATACAATTCTGGGACATTATATTAAACCAAACTAATTTCCGAACCACGCCAAGTGTTAAGTAAGTTAGCGAACGGAGGAACATGACGGCAAATATTGGGATATCTTATCAATTCCCTCATCTCCCTGATCGTTTGACGCCTTGTTTGCTCGTAATTTTCTGAATAAATATTTGAAGCCATACCCTCAATAAGTAAACCTGAAAAGGAAATAAACAAAGTAAGAATGTCGGGTGATCAAGATTTAATTTGAAACTTTAGTACATGCAGATATTTCTACGCTTTGCAGCTTTACTCTTGGCCATGAACACCCGTTGTGGTAAATCTACCAATAGACATTATACAATGAATACTGATATCACACTCCTATCCAGTGGTTCAAGCAGTACTTCTAGTATTCCAAAAGGTTTTGAGTAATTACTAGTATTTGAGTACAACATATCGTCGTTGATTTTGAAGTATTACAGAACTAATTATATGAATGCGGGAAATCGTCATAATGTCTTATAGAGGATAATTACATAAGGTTTGGGAAGCTATTGTATCAATACAAGCGATAATCATTTAGAGTATCAAACGTATCATAAAACAATGGTACTTGTATGGATACAACATCACTATTGTGACTAATCAATTCCTATCAATGCAACATCGACACTATAAGTCTCAATAGATGAAAGTTTGTGAATGCAATATTCCCATATATTCTTATGGAGTTGTTTTATATATTATCCGAATGAATGCAACTAATATCATTGGTTTTCTGTAATCTAGGCTGCCATTACAACAGGTTGTGAAATATGTATATTTCGTCGAGCAAGGTAATTTTACAGGGTTGTATTCTCTCTGACGCAACTGAACATATGCAATGAAAAGGTGAAGATATCTTATTCATTCACAGTGGGATATCACAGATATCTATGTCATCACAGTGGATACACCAGATATCTATGTCATCACAGTGGGATATCACAGACGTCTGTGGAGTAGTTGTATGTATGCAATATACTAGTATCTTTATTGAAAGGCATCTCCAAATACGATCGTCATATTTATAATTGTCTCGTAGAATATTATTCAAAACGTTTGAGAAGTGTAATTGAATGAATGTAACCAAAACGATTTGGAAGTATTAGCATTGATGCAACCAATTGTACTAGTTGTATCACAGGGTATCCTGCCGAACGTCTGTAATATCCCTCGTGTTCTGCTCGCTAAGTATTGATACAACCAACACCGATTGACGTCAATATATTTCATAAAGGTATACAGCGGTGTGCCAAAAATTAGTCAACTTCTATCTATTTTACTATAAGAAAGATTCAATGTATAGAAACTTTTACACCATTACACATATCTCAGTTAATGGTCTCGGTGTCTTACACACATTTGCAAAGGATTACATATATAAGGAAACTGAATGCTAGAAGTTGATGTTAAAGTTTCCTTAGTCATAATTTTAAAATTGTTAACAGGTAAACGTTTTCAAAATATGTCCAAATGTTTTGTTCAAAATATTTTAGATTTTATAAACATTTGAACAAAAACGAGTTCAGAAAGATTGTTCAAACAAAGGAAATATACCTGTACAGTGCAAAACGTGAAAGTTGACTCATTTATGGCACTACTGCTATCTCAAACTGAGTTGAATTTCACGGATTGGATAATTGACTAGTGGATTGATACATGCAATATTTTCATCACAGGCTTCCTTGTTGAATATATTTTGTTATAGGCTAATTGTTAATTATGTGTCGATAATTTGAAATACTTTTTAGCATTCCATTTATATTTAAATGATTCCCATAATCTCGAAATAAAGATAAGTGTCCTGAAAAATGTGAGACGGAAAATAATCATAGTGACATTTTGTTAATTATCTTCCCTAAAGGGGTTATACCTGAAAAAGGATTTACTGAATTCCGATGTAACACATAACACTGCACTGATATCACATTACCATTAGTGATATATAGATGTGAAAGTGACAAGGTATTTGTCTTTTTAAAGTGTTTTTAAATGTGAAATATCATGATAATAATATTTGTGTTTCTTGACTTTTATTATTGGATATATTTACTGTATCATTTACAAATTATATATATATATACACAATGGCGACTGTGCATGTGAGATTGCCCCAGTGCATTAGAAGCGGTTTAGGAACATAACAGTAAAATACCTCTATCTCGAAGTCCGAGGGACTTCGAAAAAACTTCGAGATATCCGGGGTTCGAGATATCCAAATTTGATCTTCAACATTTTTTTGTTTGGACGGAGGTAATTTGATGAGTCGGCGTGTTAGATATTAATTGGCGGCGGACTTAAAAAAGTGCACCGAGTACCCAAGCTGTTAAACATAATTATCGCATCCAGGGTCTACCTGTGAAGGCGAGCGTGGACTAATGGTCGACAATTATCATTAGTTTCTACTGCCGCGGCGTGAATGCGTGACTTGAGTAGGCAAGGTATGGTAGCAGACCGAATAATTGACTGCACTTCGAGATAAACCAGGTGAAATAGGGCATGGGACCTTGAAAATACTTCGACATAAGCGGGGTATTCGAGATAACCGTGTTCGAATATCAGAGTTTTTTAAATCATTTATATAGGGAAAACGGCCGGGACCGGCCGTCGACTTCGACATAAGCGGGGTATTCGAGATAAACCATGTTCGAGATACAGGTATTTTACTGTATCTAAACCTCCTTTTTTAGGGAGGTTGGTATGGCCGAGTGGTCTAGCGCGCTGGGTTTGACGATCTTGCTAGGCGGTGGGTGCCGTAGGTCGCACGTTCGACCCCGGGCTGGGGTGGGGGGAAAATTTCAGTACCTAGTTGTGATTATTTAGTGCTATTTATATTAATTAATTGATTATCACATGCATCGTTTAGATCCTAGGGATTAATTTAAGGTTGAGTGTTATAATTGTATTTTGTGCTTTTTATATTATATATATATATATATATATAATATATATATATATATATTATATATATATATATATATATATATATATATATATATTACCTACATTTCAAATTCATTTCGAATGTAATTAAATAAAACTTAATGAAAATTGTAAGGGTTTATATAAATCTTTTGAGACTGAAAGGTCTCAGTTCATCGCCAACCGGCGTGTTTACAGTCATTTCTTGGCTAAACAAAGCCACTCTATTCCGGGCAGTGTTTAATGGAAGGTCCGGAAACTGAGCAAAATACCGCTAAACTATATGTTCAACAGAAGAATGCACTCTTACAATGAATCCACGCCAAAAAATTTCAGACTTCAGCTTAAATAATGAATATGTCCCTACTTAAAGGACCCCATCATGCTAGGAGAATTAATTGTGGCCACATTGTCGTATTAATTACCGGGTACAAAACACGAAACTGGGGTTGATTTTCGTGTGGATCCGTCCTCCTATTGTCGTCTGCTAAATCACGCTAATGGTCCCTCGAGTGACGTCTTTGTAAGGGGTAAAATACTTACCGTGGTGAGGGGAGGGCTTTTTTAGAGGTGAGGGCAGAACCTGTTTTGTTCCCTGGTTACTTAGTCCTATTGAATCAGCCACCCAACTAGAAAAATATACGCCATTAAACATGGGAAATAAAGTTAATGTAGTTTTACCCGCAAATTAAAAAATGTCGCACACAGGGCTATCCTTTCTTTCTATAGTGATTGATTATTAACTTCAACATACACCTATCTTTTGTTATGACACTCAACTGATAAAGTTAGTATCGATGTGGTGGTAATCAGATAACCTTCCAAAGACAATACATGTATATGTGTCAACAAAATCATGTGCTTAAATGATGTTTATGTTGTACATAATGTTCTTCAGTTGATACGATTTGTCATTTTATATTTTGGATGCGAGGGTTTATGTTTCCTACATGTTCTTGTACGGCAATGTCTAAGCAGAGCTGTCTATCAAACGATAACAAGAAGTAGAGACAGTCAAAAAGACCCAGTCAAATTCTTCAAAAGAAAACTTTTAACTTCTGAGATACAGGTATTTGAGGAAAATAAGTCGCTACAATACTCTATTCAGATTTTTGAAATTCAAGCCTCGGTTTCACAGATCAAGTCGTAATGAACCGCTGTGAACAAACAATACAAATAGTTAATAACTGTCCCGCACTGAAGAAATAATTATATGTCCATTGGTCACCCGCTATCAATCCCTCACAAACACAAAAGATGGCTGTCTTAATCCGACCTGCTATCATGCGATAAATGGCATGATCTCCACTAAATAAGCTGTTTTTGATCATACGGTGGGTAATTTTAAGAGGATGGGGCACAATTTATTTCTCTATAAAATTTTAATTGTAGATCACTTAAGGGAATATTTAAACCCACATATTAAGTCTTTTCAAGAGGGATTGATATCTCTTGAGATGTTTAGAGTTTTGTTAATTTATTCAGGAATATTATAACACATATTTCATTCAAATAAAAGAAATACAAACTATTTCACAATCTATGATACACATACACTTGTTCCATAAGTAATAAAAGTGATTGCCATCCATTATAAAATTCGTATCATTATTCATGTACAAAAACCAAATTTCCATTTTCTAATTTTGAAAGTTATTCGGCATTGGGTGCCTTCTACTCTCAAAATCATGTCTTTTTACAACAATTCAAACTGAAGTTAGAAATGTCATGGTAATTTGTTAATTGTCATTTAACCAAAATTTCCCACTTCATGCTTTCGGAATACCCTTTCGGACTAGGAGGTTAAGATCGACGTGGGTCTTTAGTTAGTGTCAATTCAATGCCATAACAAATGCCGAATATTTGAGAAAATTTATTCAGAGTTTAGATCCTAAATACGAGAACATTTGTTCTTCTCTGTGAATTGTCTGATGCGGAGGTTGGCTGTCTTCAGTAATACTGTATTCTGTACAGGTTCGCTTCCGAACACTTTGCTTGTTCTTCAGACACCCCAATTAGGATTTGGTGAAGTGGTGCGAGTACACAATTGTGGAGTGTTTTGCGTGATTACAATCGCTGTCGTTATTATCAGACCGGATGTCTGATTGTCGTCATACTTTTTATTTTATTCCAAGAAAGTCATAATGCGAGTATATATTTTATCATATATACATATATATCTCGTTTATCTTTAAAGTTTATTTAAAAATCTGTTTCACTGTTTGGTTTGATATTGTAATGGTAAAATGGTGGGTTTTTTTTTCTGACCATTCAAGATAGAATTTCCGTTAACACAAAAGTTATTCTTTCCCGTAAAAATCACATATAAGATAGCATAAAAAAGTTTTTACCCCTTTCAAAATACATTAATGTTAGTAATGTACCAGCTAACAGTTGGCTCAAACCTAACAACTTTGTCGGATAATTTCCAATGTACCGGGGGTATTTGAGAGGAGAGAAGAGAAGAGAGAAGAGAAGAGAGAGAGAGAGAGAAGAGAGAGAGAGAGAGAGAGAGAGAGAGAGAGGAGGGGGGGGCTATTCATCGATTACCCTTATTATTTAATTTAAACAATATTTTATTCACAAATAAATATGTGAATGGGATCGGGCAGCAGCATTGCCTATGTTACCCTCTCCCTATTATTACCGTTATGTATCACATCGACGAGGGCACTCAAGGATTGATTTTAGTGTTAAATGGTAACAATCAAGTCAAAACGGACAACGAGGGCATAGGCTTAGATCACGACAACCCCCAAGTAACGCGGCCTGATGATTCAAACAAATTCATAATCCCGAAATGATATCCTGGTAAATATCCCAACAATATTGCTCATGAAAATTGTATTCTATGATCTATATATCTCAAATCTCCTGATAAGATTTTGCTAAAAATCAATTTCAAAGATAACTACGTAAGAATTTATCGAATTAAATATCAATTTTCCCTGTATAAGGACAAGGAATCGGCCTTTTCGAGCGTTCAAATTCCGGCGATTTATGGGCACGAAATTATGACCAAAAGATCCTAGACCAAACAAAAACGAAACCGGAACGCTGGAATTTTACTCCATAAACTTCAAAACCCAAGGAAAAGGCCGACTTAATCAAATGCTACAAATCAGATTGGGAACCACAACATTCAATTCTATAGAATAAACTCTTGTTTTTTGTGGGCTTGGAAAATACATTCTGGAACATGTCTTGTATAAGGCGAAGTCATTAGAAATTATGTGTTCTTTATACAAGAAACAAAGGTAAATTTATACAAATAAAGTGCAGAGAGAGAGAGAGAGAGAGAGAGAGAGAGAGAGAGAGAGAGAGAGAGAGAGAGAGTAGTGGCCAGGGAAAATTAGTGGTCAATGAATTTTATTCTCAAAGTCGTATTAGAAACTTCCTATCAATTGGGCCGTACTTTTTTTTTTACAAAAAGAATCGATTTCTAATTCTTCTCCAGAAAATGCTATCTTTCCAAATATCGTCCTAGTGCCGCTTAATTATGGAAGTATCATGTATACTTACGATTTAAAGTGATTTACCTTTGAAAATGTAAATATTTGTCAATTGGTGTAAATAATCTTGATATTCGATCTGTTCCCTAGTCTTTCTTCAAGTTACACATTAGTCACCAGAAGGATATTTTGTTTCATGAACTTTGTATATTTGGTTATACTTTAAATATACACACTCTTTAAAGTCAACAGTAACCCAATCTATAATCAAAATAGATAGTAACTTATATTCATCAGTGTTACTTCTTTAGTATTTATGTTGTTTTCCCCCACCCCCTTTGATGGATACAACAAAAACAATTTGCAAACACCTAGTTATTTCTATCTACAATGAATATAAGAGGAGTGATTATGTGCATTCTACAAAATTCATATATTTCAACGATTCTTCACTGAAGTTGGCAACATTTGTATTGCTGTTTTACATCTCTGGTAAAGCCGTGAAATTTCATCAGTTGGCGCCGATGTTCAAAATCGCTGCGTTATATGTACACGATGCAACCATTACCCCTCTGATATTTCTTAAAACATCCCAGCATTTAAAAATTCTATTACCGTCACTTAGAAAATGAAAAAAAAATGTTTATCTAATTCTATAAGGTGCAATATTTACACTGTTCGATTTTTATTTATCTATTTTTTTATTTTTTTTTTTTTGGGCATTAAATGACAAATATTAGACGCCATGAACTCTGAGAAATGCATTGCATACAAAAAATACATATTTGTGAGGAATTACATAGAAATGTTTATTAAGGTTTCAGGAATGTGCGACTTTACACGAGAGATGATTGTTTCGGCATGGACACGAGAATGCATGCTACCAGACACTGTCAACATTCATCTTCTTTAGTTCCATACAAATCTGTCTTATTGTCTTATCAGTTACTGGTCAGAGGAAATGGTTCCCAAGGAAAGTTGCTATTTCTCTATAATATGCTACTCAATTACGAGAACAACACACTTGAAAGAATTGTTTATTTGCAATATATTGTAAATGATGTTTTGAAGTTTTACAAAGTGATGTGACAAAAATAAACTCACCTAACTGTTTGAATATTTCTTCTTCTTTGGGTTTTGTGAGCTCAGTGGCAGCACCGAAGATATCATCATACTTCGCCGACAGTCTTTCCTTGTATACTGTCAGAAACAATATGTAGATTTCATCTTCTGAGATGTCGGCATAACACATTTTCTTATCCCCGAAATTACTGATGACAAATGTGTTCCATGACACGGGGGTAAGCTTTTCGACCAATTCCTGACCTTTGTAAATGGTAACCAACTCTATTTTGGCACTATAAGTAAATGCTTTAGACCGGGTATCTTTGTAAGTTTCATGCACGTATCCTGAAACTACGACATCCGCTAGCAGTGTTCGATTGTACACGGAGAGAGGGGACCAACCATTTAGCAACAGAATGCAGCCTTGTGTCAAACATATGATCTCAAACAATGTAAGATATGTTAATATTAATCCATTCAGTTGGGAGTTGGTGAGCCTCATATCTGATCAGCAAATCTCTAGTGTCGGGTAGATATTTAAGCAGCGGTGTAAACAATAATGCGTTTGTATATGAGATCATATTTCATCGTGCTATGAAACTTGTTCAGCAAACTAGACTTTTTTCTTCACAAATTCTAGAAATCCATGAGAATAATAAAAAAAAAAATAAAAATCGCGGTAAATATTCACCTTTTCATCTCTGATTTATTTAGCACAAAACGTACACAAATGAAGTAAGTTCCGTCTGGCTTCAGTAGAATTAGAAAATCAACTCACATTTTTCTTTTCAGATTTAAAAGGTATGCACTGACGATTAAATTCCAATATGAAAATAAAATCCATCCTGAAAATTTTTCATTGATGAAGTTTGGTTGCTGAGAGAGAATATTAATTAGACTTCACATCTCGGGTATTAGTTCTATGATGATAGTAATGTAGCGTAGAGTTCCATTTAATACCATTCATAATTCTGTCTTTCGTACACCCGACCGCGCATTGGCTGTTTCAGCTAATCCACACACTCCCCTTCGAGTTTTTCATGGGTGAAGCGATAACTTGAAGATTGAAATTGACGTGAATCAGCGGTAAAGAATAAATATTTCACTCTTCTTCTATAGATATTTCTTTGCTAAGAGCAAACTAAAATATGATGGGGGAGTGAGGTGTCTTTGAGTAACAGCCGAATTCATTTCTTTTTATTCTGATTTTTAGCTGTGATGAGACTTTAAAGATATAGAGATACATGTAAATATTTCATATTTTTGTAATCTCGATTCAATTTATACCTAAGGAAATTTATGATAATGCTTTGAGTACAGAAATCCTGCAGACGGTATTCATCTAAATCTAAATCTACTGTATTTAGTGCAGAAACCTCTCATTCAATATAATTCGTATAGAATACTTTAGCGAAGTTTACATTTCAGGAAACAATAAAAAAAAATAAAAATAAAAAAAAAATATAAAAAAAAGGACGATCACAGGTAAATGAAATTCACTAACCCTTAAATACTGATATATCTTGTGTATCTTTTTTAAAATAATCTAGAATAATTACTAGAAACATGAATTGATAATTCAATTGTAGACCTAATAGTTAACATGAAAATGAAATTGACCTGCAGATAAGTAATTGATTTATTCAACAGATTAATGTTTTAGCAAATTGATGGAGTTTTTCTGGTTTGTTTATGCAGTATTGTATAATACAAATCTTTCGCTGGACCACCCACGAGTGTAGACAATTTTCTAACTAATAATATGAATGGTTTTTTTTTTCAATGGTACGGTTTTATATCATTATCGATGCAAAACATTTAATCAGAAATGGTGCATAAAAATTGGAATTCAAAATAAATATTTACGCACTCACAGTAAAACGCTTTCAAATGAGTCATTTTCTATAAAGATGTCAACGCTTTTGCAGTGCGCATCATGTTTTTAAAAAAAATTCATAAAGTGCTAACAAAAAATGATTTGTGTTTTCCTCCATCTTGATGATTTTGGGGGGGTGTATTCTTTTTTAATTCATATTCTTTTGTCGGTACTTTAGCAGGTGTCAAGAAAAAACAGATGCTTCACTAAGAGAGCGGAGATGTTCACGTAAAAAAAAAAACAACAACCCAAAACAATAAAAACTCAAGGAAAAACGAATGATATGGCGGGGAATAGTGGCAGATTTGCATGTGGTGGGTATCAAATCTGGTTTCATCTTTTATTTTTGCCTCCCAAGGGTGGTGGTGGTTGTTTTAATGTTATATTATCTTGATTGTAGTTATTTGATAATATGATAAATGAATGAAAATTTATTACCAAAATTTTCTGTTTCTATTTGAGACATTCTGAAGCAATTTAACAAACTGTACCTGTTAGAGCTGAACTTGATATTCTCAATGTCAATAGCAAAGAAATTCATTGAAATTTAGGAAAATATCGATTTAATTCTATTTTCAAAATACCAGAAGACGGATGTCCAAGAAAATTGACGTGGATGTAATTTTTCTATTGGGATGTTGCAATAAACTCATGAATCCCAAGCAAATTCGTGTTAACATTAAGGATGATTTTGATATTTCTATGTGGAGGGTTGAGATGGTTTTGACTACATTTAATGATGCCGATCTTCTTTTCAATAAACTCTTCTTAAACCGTCAGCAGTGTTATTCTATATATTCAGTTTATTTCCTGTTAAAATTACCGATATCATAGTATATTTAAGAGTGTTATCTGTCTTTTGGGGTTTTTTTTTTGGCATGCTTCATCCAACGTCAAGATTATGCTGAACATTAAGCAAACATATTTCTACATATAATCTAACACAATTCTCTCATGGTGTTTTACAGTCCTCCAATGCTGTGGTTATTCAGTCACAACGATTAGTTCCTTCTAGAACGATTGAAATCGGAATAATCACACCAAACCATTATTTGAGAAAGGGAGCATAGAATGTGCCAAGTTCTGAAATATGTATTTCTTTGATAAAGTGCATTTTACTCATAGACGAATATTTCGATTTCTGCCCAGATACCTGAGATAGATTGAAGAGATTGTTCAGGGACTTGTAGTTTATTCTCTCTGCTGACCCCGAGAGCAAATTGATTTGATTTTCTGAGGATTTTCCCTCGTATCTTCAATGATGCAAAATAAAATTTCACATGAATTAGAATTACGCAAAATAAACAAATTGATTGTTAAAGAAAATTCAAAATAACTATTTAAAGAAGAAGGGAAAAAAAGAAGAATTAAAATAAGTTATAGAGCAATTCTATAATTTAAATCAATATCAGAAGATATGGCCATTAATTAATTTTCCTTATTTCGTGAATAAGAGGTTAATTAAAAAGAGTCGCTCCTAATTTTTCCTTGATCCATGGCGGTGAAATTTCACTTACAGAAAGTTCATGGCCATTCAGTCAATGCCAGTTACTTTTATATGATATTGAATAAGCTTGTCAACAGAGATCGTCAACCAATTATTTATTGCTGTAAGAAATATGTAATTCATTCTAGCATCCGGAATTGTCCTGTCTTGAAAAATAACACTAGGAGAGAATAGCACCCATTGCTGTATCTTTGTTCATTTAGGAAGATCAGTCAACTTTTCACTAAAATGAAACACTAGCTCCGAATTAGAGACATCAATATATCATTCTGACTTAACTGTCATGGAAAAGTTAAATGAAAAAGGTTGTAGAACGGTTGGTATAAACGCCTCCTGGTGCTCAACGTAAGGAAAGATAGATAGCTAGATTCAGCTTTCGAAAAAATGTTCTATAATTTTCAAATGAGATAAAAACTTGTAAAGCCATTGTAATACGTCTAATGGCTGAAGATGTGGCGATAGTAATTGGAAATTATGGCGGGTGTAAGGAGACCATTTAACCTGCACACTGCGTTATAGTCATTTCCATTACAAAGGGCGATCAAGCTGAAAAATGCCTTTCTCATAGTTCAGTATTTTTGAAAAGTGAATGTACCTCTGATGTTGGGGCGATCTTTATCAGCCACTTCAAACAACCTCCGATTTAACTCTATCTGCTGTTTTCACTATCTGTCGCCATATAAAGTCCAGTCAAAGATTGTCATGCCACGATACCCCAGAAAGATATTAATGATGAATGAAGGCATATCTATTACCAGACAAAAAAGTTTGTGACTGTTGATTTTACCAAGATTTCCGAAATATGAAAGAGCAACAGAAAAATAGACGTCTAGAATTTAAATGATGGCATGTAAAACCCATTACACATTCTAAGCAGCAGGAGACACCCTGGAAATTACGATAAATGTGACATTGTAACGTGCAACCTTAGTTTCTCAATTTAGACTGAGGCTACTTGCTCAAAATAATGATTCCGTGCTGTGGTTCCTCTCTCGGCTTTATTCCGAGATATTGAACAAAACGATTGAGGTAAATGATTTGGAAACCATGATTAGATCAAAATGATTGTTTATTTTACCACGAAGCAATCCAATCACGTATAATTATAACAAAATTCAATCGACTCAAATACTCACTTCAATTACTCAAAATTACTCAATGTTTATATTCTCAAATATTATCTGCTCGATTCGACTCAATTTGTATCAAGAGAAAAACTAAAATAAGAAGTAAGGGTGCAGTTAGAGCAATGTTTCATTCCTATCTAAAGTATTAAATAAAATATTTATTCACTGACTTGTATATAGGAAAGACTTATTCAGTCACGTCTATACCTTACAATTGCCAAGTTTTCTCTCTTTACCGGATGTTGTCTCTGTCACGAATGAGAGTAGATCTGACTTGGTTCACGGTATTTATTACCCTACTGCTTCGCCCCGATTGCATAATGAATGAGCATACACTGGTTAGAAATCTAGCTATTTTGATTGGTCAGTGTATTGGTAGTGGTTCAATCACCACTTCCGGATTCACAATTTAAAATTACATGTATACAAAGGAATATATAAGATATTACACATGATGAAAACTTAATACAAACTTCGTTTCATTACCCACGCCTTATTATAATATGCGTCCTCGCATAAACTCAACACTTGACCAGTTATCAAATGATTATTTCAATATATTTGTAAAGATATCATATAGCGAACAAGCTCGTATCGTTGCTGTTTCTCGAGCCTTTTTTCTTGCAGGAAATGACAAACATAATATGTTTCAATAATCTGAATAGCCACTTTGGTTGTTTTCTTAATCTTGCTTCAGAATGACACATTTCTTCTCAAACTATCGTCTGTTGCTCATAGCTATATATCGTTATTCCCTTGTAACCTTCCGAGTCAGATTTGATCTATTGCTCTTCTGGTATCAAATCATTTGAGTTTCTTTTTCAACAGAATTTTCATGTGACATTTCCTGTCTTCTTTTGAGACGCATTCTGTCCACACTGTATAACTTGATATTACCCTTTGAACCACATCTAACTTTGTAAGTTAAATCATATAGTTTTGCCTCAACAGCAAATGGACCTCTCCAAAACTGTGTGAGCTTTGGAGATTTTTCAGACTGATACCTGGGAAAGTACACATAAACTTCATCACCGGGATGAATGATTGCCAATAGAGTTTCTGCGTCGTGCAAAGTCTTCTGTCTCAACATAGCTTGTGTTGTGTGCTGCCTTACAAAGATGTGAGCAGTTTCTAGCTTCTCTTCAACTCCCATGCCCACTGATTCGGGGGAATGTTCCTCATTGAATTGGGCATTCGGTACATGACCTCAAGAGGAGTGCTTACCTCTCTTCCAAACATGAGATAGTTTGGACTACATCCTGTAGTCTCCTGCTCTACAGATCTGTATGCCATTAAGAACGAATGGGAGGAGCTCGTCCCAGTTCTTCTGATTCTCGTCACCAAGTTACGAAGCATTGATAGCAAAAGTCTTATTGAATCGCTCATACCATGCCGTTCTGATTGGGGATGGTAGGGCGTTCGTACGGGTTCTTATTAATGTTCAATACTTTGCCACATTCTGTAAATAATTTGCCTTCAAATTGCTTTCCTTGGTCCGAATGTATGACACATGGAACCCCAAACCTTGCAACAACTTTTTTGCAAACTATGTATGCCACCGTTGCTGCTTCCATATTTGGCATCGCAAATGCCTCGACCCATTTGGTAAAATAATCAGAAACAACTAAAGATATATCTGTTGTTTCTGTCAGCGTGCGCGGGAGTTCCCCAAACAATATCCATTGCCTATGCGTTCCATAGGTATTCCAGCCCCACGAGCTTGCATTTGGTGCTCTCATAGTTTTGTTCGCGGCTCTTTGATTTCATGCAGATCTCACAACCGGCTTATATTGTCTGACATCTCTTTAGTAGCCCAGGCCAATAAAATGCTTGCCTTATTTTACTTAGAGTCTTTGTCATCCAAGGTGACCTTGCAGTTTCTATAGGTCATGGTGTATAATTGAGTATATGTCGTCTCTCGCTGAAAAGGCACAATAGCATGGAGGTTGGGATCCCTCCTTTATCAGTCATCGTCTACAGATAGATCGTCCTTCACCTCTAAAAGTGCTCTTTGGCGACCACAGAGACTTCAACACCGGTCCCCCGACGACAATTCCAGGCTATTCTGGTTCTCACCTTTTGCTCCAACCAACTCCTTACTTTGCTTGATTTCAACATCGATTTTCTCTCCTCTTCTATTACGTCGTCAACAGTCATTTCCAAAGTGCTACACCAACAGCGGCATTACTTTCCTCATTATAATCGGGTATAACCTTACATTTCTTGCACGTTTTCCTGCTGAGAGCATCTGCATTACGGTGTCGAGATCCTGGTCTGTGCTTTAATTTTCATATCAAAACATTGCTAGCGTTTCAAGCCATCTTGCCCACTGTCCTTCTGGATCCTTAAAGTTCATAAGCCAGCGCAATGAGCTATGATCTGTTCTGACTTGTAAATTCCCTTCCATAAAGATTTAATGCCGAAAAGTGCTTAACATAAAAGCTCTTTACGAGTCGCACATACTTTTGTTATGCTTTGGAGAGGGTCGACTTGCATATGCTACTACTCGCTCTTTCGCCCTCAATCATCTGGGAAAGGACTGCTCCAATGCCACTGTCACTGCGTCGGTTCCAATATAAATGATTTCCCGAAGTCGCGGATATGCCAGAATTTGGGTGCATTTATAAGGTGATATTTTCAGCGGAGTCGAACGCTTCCTGACATTCTTTTGTCCAAACATACTTCATATTTTTGTGAGTTAATTTGTGTTAGTGTTAGCTACTGTAGCAAATCCCTCTGATGAATCGACGATAATAACTACAAAGGCCAAGAACGATCGAAGCTCTTACAGAAGAGGTTCAGTCCACGTTTTGATAGTCTCAATTTTCTTTGGATCTGTTGATACACCAAATTCAGAGATAGGTATGTCCCAAGTACCTCAACTTTTTGGCAAATAAATTGCACTTTTTAGTCTTTCTTTCAACCAGCAGCCGATAACCTCGTGAACACATTTTCAAAGATCGCCATCATTTCATCGAATGACTTCCCAAGTACGATTATATCATCTAGGTTCACACCAAACATGTTTCCGTTGAAGACCGCTTAGGACAGTATCCATCAGTCGCTTCAAAGGTTCGCTGGTGCATTGATAACCCAAAATGGCATTACCTAAACTGAAAACAGACCACGTTTGGTTATGAATGCTGTCTTGGCTCGGTCCTCTGCCTCTTCCACTTGCCAGTACCCGACAGTAGGTCTAGGTAGAGAACCAGTTGATCCAGCCAGATTGTCTAATGTCTCATCTATGCGATGGTAACGGGTATGCGTCTTTTGATTGTCGCCTCGTTTAATTTCCGTAGTCGACGCAAAATCTCGTAGAACAACTGTGATGCCCCATGGACTTGATGACTTTTCTATAACATTTCTTCCAACATATCATCTATGTGTTGGTTCATGGATGTCTCCGTCGCCCCGAGATGTACAGGAGTCCGTCTGAGTGCCTGTATAGAATATACGGAGCTCGTGGGGCGACTCTGCTTAACACTATTTCGTGCGCTCTTTCACTAGGGCTCGTGCGTTCAAGGTCTTTGTCATTCAGAGCGAATCAGAGCATGCAAGTGTCATGCCAAGAAATTTTCTTCACGTATTGCTTCTGGTCTGGTAGTTAAGGCCTTCAAGCTTGAGCGCTCTAAAAGACTTTGTAAGTGAGATAGGAGAATTTTCCTACTGGATGGATTTGTCGTTATATTAGACTGGCATTCTTCCTCGATGACATCAAAGTAAACGACAGTCAAACTGTACCCAGACCTTACAACCTTAATACCTGTTTGAAACATTGTTCATAATGCGAACAAGGACTCTAGTCTGTATTATTATACTGCGACACTTTAGCAACATATCCTCATATTACAGAATGCAAGGAACTCATATCATACTAGGCATCAAACTCAAACTCACTCCATTCTGATAGGCATAGCATCATTTCGGTTTAAAATGACAATTGCAAGTAAGGACAATAATCTCCACTCTCTCAGATGCGTATTATTCAATGTTATTCCAGCAACTGCAATCTGCATAGCATCCATTAATGCCCACTTTTATTAAGAGTTTAATAGTTTCCCCGCACATGTCATTTCCTCTCTCAGCCACATTTGATCGTTGCAGTTGTACTGCTCATGAAGTCCAGTCTAGCAACTTCATCCATTTACATGTCAGCAATAGCAGCTGAATGCTATAAGATTTATTCCCTAACTCTAATGAGTATTTGTGTTCGACCATATACAACTAACGTTTCACCACTTGCACCTGTCTGATTTGGTTTTCGGAATGGATCCAAAGAGTGTTTTCTGAAAGGCCTGTCATAAATCGCTTTTAGACAAGATTGTCAGTGATTGCCATCCGGTGATACATAATATACGTGGTACAATTTTTATGCCACCCAGAATGCCGCATTTCGACAAATATTGCTTCTCCCTTCGAAGTTGCATGCTCAACACCGAAAATGTTGGAATCCGAAAACATTGAAAGTAAAACTTTTAGTAACAAATGATCAAGTGTAGTGCCAAAAGATTGGGCGGCCAAAAACTTCAAGGATCCAGCAGCTATGCCCTGAGGGACATAACTCCTTTAATTTTGATATGAATTTTCTAATTTTACCACTGCAATTTAAATACATATCCCCGTATTCAAAGCCTAGCTAGTAACATCAGTACATAGCAACTGGGCTTTGTAGAGGACCCCCGGGGACTAAGCAGTCCACCAGCAGAGGCCTCGACCCAGGTGGAGTCATAATATAAATAATATACGCGTTACCAATTTTTTATTGCACCATGATTGCGCATTTCGACAAATTATGTCTCTTCAGCTAGATTGCTCAAAATCGAGAATGTTGGAAATTCGAAACATGAAAGTAAAACTTTATTAAGTGCCAAAGATTGGGGCCAAAAACTTCGAAAGGATCCAGAGCTAGCCTAGGGCAGATAATCCTATATTTCGCATATATAACGGTCATCGACGATTTAATGATGCATTTACTTTCTCAACAACGGTCCTTACAAAAAGAAAGAGTCCAGATACTCCCAGTAACCATTTACTCCCGCACGTTACTTTTAGTTTGCAACATTGCTGAGCGACCCCTGTGATTTTTCTTGAGCTCGTCCTTTACTGCGCAGCATTTTTCTAGATTTTTTTAACATTCCCTCTTTAAATTGGCCCTTGTCACCACAATTATGGCAGGTGATGTTTTTCCTTCCTAATCTGACGCACCAAGTATTTTATCCTTAATGGACAACTGTACTTCTGGACTTACAATTGACTTGATCTTTTCCTCCATTTTCTTCATTGGACTGCGTCATCCGTAACTCATTCCAAAATAGAGGTATGTCGTCCAGTTTACTTTAAGTGGATGCATTGTCAGCTGTATTGACATTCTGCATGTATCCTTTAGACTCTCGAAGTTGTTTCCCTTCTTGCCTTGAAATATGCTCGAAGTTCCCACCAGCCCATGTCTAACGGCATCGGTTGGTAATTAACGAGGCCTGCCTGGCTTAATTACGTAGCACCGCATTCTTTCTGAGGCTGACACAGCCAGCATCGATAATATTGGTCATTTGACAGCGTTTCTCGCACATCAGCGCAAGGCGACAGTAGGGCGTATGCGACGATTTTCGTGAGTCGGCTCTTTATATGCTGTCGAGTTCTGGACAATGACTCGGTACGCACTTCTGCTTGTCTCTCCCTCAGTTCTATCCTATAAAGCTCCTTTGAATCGGGAGGAGCAAAGCGGTCAGGAGAGCACCGCGTAAGCTCACTGTAGTTAAGCTGCCTCATTCTTTTTGCTCAAATTACCTAGGATTCCCTTGTGCATCCTCGTACGGAGACAGAGAGATACGAGACCTCTTCTCTCTCCTTCCCTTCCATGCTCCAAGCCTTAGCAGCACGCCTCAAAATGAACAAACAATCTGAAATCCAAGGCTCCAATTGGTTGTCGGGTACCGTTAAGTAGCAGGCTTCACTTTTTATTACGCATTAGGCTCCCTCAGATTTCATCGGCAAATCTTTCAATAGTCATATCATTTGAAGCCACGAGCTCGTTCTTGCGCTCACATGTCTTTTCCTCGCTTTTATTTCTCATTGTTATCATTAACGTCATTTAGAGGTCGATTGCAAGTCGTAGACATAGCTTCTCGAAGTGCTGCTCGATCTTTTACGCGTAGGTAGTTGCTCAGGTCGTGATTTGCATTTCACAGCATTTCGTTATATCTTTATCCTCATGTGTACATCAGATTGGTCTTGCAACGGAGTTTTCTGCACCTTTGTAGATAGCTCTGCCTGCGAGTGAACAAATATCTTACGCTTTGCCCAGGAAAAGTCCGCTCTGATAACATATTGGCACTCGAGGTTGTTGGCAGTGGTTCTAACGGAGTCGTCGACTTCGTATTGAGCTAATTAGCCTCAATTTCTCTTAATAGTCACTGATAGACATAACATCTGGGATCTTCAATTGTTCAATATGATCCCCGGCTGCCACCAAAAGGAATATGTAACGTGCCAACCTTAGTTTCTCAATTCTAGCTGAAGCTACTTGCTCAAAATAATGTTTCGTGTTGTGGTCTCTCGGCTTTATTCCGAGATATTGAACAACGATTGAGGGTAAAATGATTTTTGAAAACCATTTGATTACGCATCAAAATTGATTATTATATTGTTTACCCACGAAGCAATCCAATTCACGTATACATTTCATAACAAAATCAATCGACTCAATAATACTCACTTAAATTACTCAAAAACTTACTCAATGATTATATACTCTTGCTCAAATATCATCTGCTCGATTCGCCTCAATTTGATACTAAGATGCAGCAAAAACTAAAATATGATAGTAACGGGTGCTAGTGAGCAACTGTTTTCATTCCTATCTAAAGTATTATAATAAAAAATTATTTTATCACTGAGCTTTTGTTATTAGGAGAATAATAACTTCAGTCACGTCTTACTTACCATTACAATTGCCCTAAGTTTTTCTCTTCTGCGTCTACCTACCGTGATGTTGTCTCTGTTCACGAGATGAGAGGTAGACTGACTTTGTGTTCACTAGGGTGGTATTGTTATACCCTACTGTCTTCGCCCCGACTTGGATAATGAATGAGCGTTAACGATTGGTTAGAAATCTAGCTATTTTGATTGGTTCATGTGTATTGGTAGGTTTTCAATCACTTCCGGATTCCACAAATTTAAATTTACAGATTTCAAAGGAAATATATTAAGATTATTATACACATGATGAAACACTAATACCAACTCGTTGTCAGCATCCCACATGATCGCCGTGAGGATATACTCAAAACATTTCATGAACTGAGCTTGACTTTGACGGAAATGATGTATTCGATTTTGATACTTATCACATTCTTTCGAAACACATCAATTTATCAACAATTTGTAGGAATTTACATTTTCGATTTGTTCAAAGGTGCGCATAGAGAACGTTTTGAGCTAAAAATTGTTCAATTTTGAGATTTCCATTTTTTAATATGTTTACAATGCTTACTTAATTATATAGGTATTGTCATCTAATGGTCAGCGAAAATTTTGAACGTCATTTGTTTGAGTTACAAGCTGAGATTTACAGTGATATTTAAACTTCGCCGATGTTAGCATGGCTCGTGCTATGTTTTTGTTTACCATATTGAATATTTAGTAATACGTTCCGTTTCGTTAAAGCAGGTTTTTTTTTTTTTTTTCAGTGTTTCAAATCTTATTTTGCTTTTAAACATGGTATTTTCTGTGAAGCAATCTTACGTTAAAACAAAACAACAATGAGAGGCACAAGCCGGCTTTACAAATACAAATTTACTAAATTATTTATTGCGTCCACAAACACAATACAATAATGGCAAAGACCATTATGAACATATTTTGGCAAGTCTTGTATAATTTACAATTTTTTTTTATTTTGTACAAATAGCATTGTTGATTTCTATATCAAAACAGTCTTTGCATAATTCACTGTAATTTTTTAAGACTTTGTAGTCAAATCCACTGTTCAAATATATTTTTAACATGTTACTTTCATGTCAGAGACTGAATATATTCTCTGCTGTTATGTTATAAACATTTTTCTCTAGTGTAGGCACTTTCTTAGCTATGTAATAGGATTTACACATGAAAAAGGAAATGAATTTCATCTTCAATCACACCAGTATTTGCACATATTTGCAAACATCTTTGCATTTCAATAGAAGTGGAATTATATGCTGAGCTCTCCACTCTTCTATTGCCAACTTATGATAGCACTCAATCTAATTTTGCTAAGAGAGGATCTCTCAGATTTTTTTTCTGGAGTAAATCAACATATGCGACTTCTTTTTACTTGTGTATAATTTTAGGTCACGCTGAGTAAACTCAGGTGACCTATTTGCAATCGCGTTTTCGTCCTTGCGTCGCTGCGAACGTGCGGCTTGTGGCGTCGTGCAACAATTGAACATTTTTAACTTCTCTGATAACTACTTAGTCCAATTCTTTTCAAATTTTTGTATGAAGCATACTCTGGGACCAAGGGGCACATAAACTTGTAAATTCAGGTCTCTTGCAGCCCCTGCGGGCCCTGGGGAGGGGCAAAAACTGACCAAAAGTACCAATTGTTCAAAAATTCTTCTTCATTTACAAACCGCCACATGCCTGCAGAGAAACTTAAATGCATTGGTGATGTATAGAGCAGGAAGGCCTCACCAAAAGAAATTTTGGTGAATCCCCAGGGGAGAGGGGTTCGACCCAGGGTGGGCGCTCCAAACTTGGTACATAGTGTATGATAAGTAAAACATTTTGAAAAACATTTTCTTTAATGCCTATTGATAGTACAATTAAAACTGAATAGGATAATTTGGACATGAGCAAGGAAGTTTTTCTATTCATAATTGTAAATTTTTTGATCCTAGGGACATAGGGTTAGTTGGTCATTGCTAGTGAAAACGGGCTTCAGGGCGT
>CAJDSM010041533.1:5983-19122 GCA_903981925.1 Ostrea lurida | reverse complement strand
CTTTAAGTTTTTTAAAAGTAGATAAAGTGTCAAGGTCAAGAAGTCAAACATATTGGTACCCACGGAAAGGTCTTGTCATAAGGGAAATATCTAAGTCCTAGTACTTACCATTCAAAGGTTATGAGAATATGACCTATGTTAAAGTTTCTGAAAAGTAGGTCAAACTTCAAGGTCTTGTCATAAGGAACTTACACGTGAAATATCAAAGCCGTAGTACGTACCATTTAAAAATTCTAAAATGAATAGTTGGTCAAACTTCAAGGTCAGGGGGTCAAAAATTTTGGTATCCACAGAAATGTTGTGTCATATGGAACATACATGTGAAATAGCAAGCCATAGTGCTCACCATTCAAAAGTTAAAATCGAGGTTAAAGTTTCAAACAGAATGACAGAAAGGACAAAAACAATATGCCCCACCCCGATCTTCGATCACGGTGGCATAAAAACATAAACAAACCAAGATATAATATGCGTGATTTACTATACATATTAAACAATTCGCTCACCTCCATATTGTTAGATTGGCCTCGTTCCCGGTGCTTATTAAAGGTTTTAGCCTATATCTATGAAGAGATGCGTTAAAGGGGCATGGACACGAGTTTAGATTTTAAATTTTCATTTTTAATGTTTACAATGCTCACTTATGGTATTTCTAATGGTCTGCAAAAAATTGAACGTCATTTGTTGAAGTACAAGTGAGATACAGCACTTATCATTCTTTGCAATGTAACAAGGCTCGAGCTGCTGTTTACATTTACATAAAGATTGCTTCACAGAAAATACCATGTTTAAAACAAAATCACTATGAAACTATTTAATTGTGTTCAGAATGAACTTGTGATTTGAAAAAAAAATCTGCTTTAGTGGAGCGTATACTAGCATATTCAATATTGATAACAAAAACATGGGTCGAGGCTTGTTTACATAGTGAAGAATTGGGAATTGCTGAATCTCACTTGCAACTCAACAAATGACGTTCAAATTTTTGCTGACTATTAGAAATACCATAAGTGAGCATTGTAAACATTAAAAATAAAAATCTAAATGTAAACATTTTTAGCTCAAAACGTGTCCATGCCCTTTAAGACGTTTATAAACACCATTTAGTAGACATTAGTGTTCCAAGTGTACAATTTATCTTCAGTCGTGTAAAAACAGTGGAGAGGGGTGATGTTTGAACGTACATGTATTATATGTACAGTATATATAGAGAATAAATTAAAACTATCATGAAATACAGAAATTTTGAAAGTTCCTATTACTATAAAAGTGTTCTAAATTGAGGCAATCAAGTAGCAATCCAGTATAGATCTTACAATTCAATACATGCGGGATAGATTTCACGACTTCATATTACTTATCTAATAACGATATGTTTTCTAACATTAACTTTACTTATTACCCATACGTTATGACATAAGGTATACAAAATGTTAAATTTTCGCAAAAGGCTACAATTAATTAGCCAATAACCATAATATCATCGTATATGACATTTTGACATTGCATACTAATATATAATGATGAACAATTAGTCAATTTGTTGACTTGATGAGGCAATATCGTCAAAATGTGTTCAGTTTTGTACGGAAACATTTACGGAGCAATGTCAATATAAAGAAGTCGAATTGTCGCCAATTTGAACAATTTAACGACTTATTGAACTCAATAAATCTTCATTTTTATGCACTACCCGTCATATTTTTCTCGTCTTGGCTGTACTTAAATCAACATGATGACTTCTAGCTAATCGCCAAAAATAAAGTCAATGAAATGAATGTCGCCCTGGTTTTTACACGACTTTTAAAAGATGATATTTGTTGTAAGTCGACGAAAAGTTGTTGACAAGTCGCGATTTGTGTCAAAATTATGTCGACTTTTTAGATAATTATGTTGCCTTGCAAGAATGTTTTGTCAACTTGTCAGATAATTACTGTGACTTGCCAGATAATGTCGACTTGTCAGATATTATGATGACAAGTAGATGACAGTTAGTGACATTAACACACATTAATAACAAGCTACTGTTCCTAGTCATGATGAAAATATTTGATTTATTTATTCATATTCCTGGGTGGATATCACTGCTGGCTTATTGACCGTTGGTCCCCAATTAATCTTTGTCTTTCTTTTTTCAATTTGATACAAAACGCAATTTCACTTCACTTCACGTAATAAAACACTGGCATTTTCTGAAATGTAAAAAAATATCTCTCTCTTTCAAAGTCCTCCCTCTTTAATGTCTATTGACATTACGGTTAGACTCTCTTTTAAAGATTTTTTTAATAACATTCTTTTTTTTTCTTGGCTTTCCAAACATTTTAGCACATAAAACATAACACATTCACTGAGATCGGTATCTTATTTATATACCGCTAACCTAATCAATGCAAGTTGTGCAATGTTTTTAAATGCACCATGGAAATTGCCATAATATTTGTGTAGAGGTCTTAGTCATAGTCTGTTTAAAGATCCAAGTCACTCAAATAACCATCATAATTTGTGAACAATTCTTGAACTGCTGAAATACAAGGATGGCGTTTTAATTGAAATATCATGGATGTCAGACTTTGTGATATTTATTTTACTCTGCAATATGTCAATGTTCTGATGATGAAGTCCAACGAGTCTTAAATCATTTAGGGAATTACTTTGAATCGCTCAGAATGTAAAACATTTTAAAGTATCAGAAGTGTATTAGAATCACGAGGAATAATCACGAGGAAAAGGAAAAAGTTCGTTGGATGTAAGTGTACTGCTTTTGTTTTAATGACTAAGTTAAGTGATGTTTGCCAAGGACATGCCGTTTATGGTGGATGTGCGCAAGTGTGCGAGAAAAAATATCATGAAAAAAAGTATTACGAGAAGAAAATTTAATTGATTTACTAGTGTGCTTAAACGTGATCCAATCCCCTTTGATGTTCAAAATATCTTCTCCTCTCTCTCTCTCTCTCTCGTCTCTCTCTCTCTCTCTCTCTCTCTCTCTCTCTCTCTCTCTCTCTTCTCTCTCTCTCTCTCTCTCTCTCTCTCTCTCTCTTCTCTCTCTTTCTTTTACGTCGGACTGTTTTTTTACCACTGTGTCAACGATATGTTTCAAAATGGGGCGATGTTCACTGTCCCGACTCGGGGAATAATCGTAAATCAGCTACTTTGTGTTCATTTGCAGAAAGTGCACATTTTTGATAGTTTGATATAAAGGAAGTGGAATTTATTTCTTCGACAATATCCAAAGTGACATGCATATTGAATTGTAACAATGGGCAAATTATTGATCAAAAACTAGTGTGAGTTGAAGTTTAAAAATAGCTATCATTAAATTCCAAACCGGTTCTATATTTCTAATATTATATTTTCATGTAAAATACTTTATTCTGACTTGGTTGAGAAACCTTTGATAAAATAGACTGTCACCCGCCTGAATGATAAGAACCGCGCCCCACATTGTGTGAGAACGTAACAACGGATCCACATTGCTTTACAACGGGTGTTATTTCAAAAAAAATGTTGACAGTGCGAATTTCATGCCGCGTACGTTTCACCATTCTGAGTGTGCATTTAATAAACGGAGCCGGTAAAACGGAGTCTGCAATAGTTAAATCAGCATAATGGTCGCAAATCACAAATGAGAAGCTAGGGTGTTCCCATTCTACAATTTTGTTCTTGATGTTTACATCTTACGTAGTGAAGTTTTGCAATGTTATGCTTGAGCGTTATGTTTTTGCGTCACAGGTTATTATGACGTCACAATGGAAAGCTTATATCTCGTAAATTTAATGCGCATTTTACACACAGTACATTGGCCAATTTGATCAAAACAGTTGCATTAAAATTTGTAATTCATGACATCAGTAATAATATAATAAATAATGACTGCAAGAGAGGGTTACAGTGGAAATAGTCACCCTTTGAAAACCATTGTTGACGTCGGCTAACGCCTCGGTCAAACAATGGTTTTCTCGGGGTGACAATTTCCACTGTAACCCTCTCTGCAGTCATTATTTATATAATTGTTTGCCACTAAATTGCCATTAAAATGATGCTGTAGGGTTATAACGAATCTCGTTAAAGTCATTTCGCAAAATTCTACGGTCGCTATAAATGACCTTCTTTGCGATTACAAATTATCACTAAGTCATATGTTGACTGATTTGTTTCATACCCTTTGTTAGACTGTCATTTTCCTACTAGATTTGACTACGGGTAATCCCGTTTACTTTATTTCGACTAAGGGCTCACGGGCGGGTGTGACCGGTCAAGCAGAGGATGCTTACTCCTCCATGGCACCTGAGTCCTACCTTTCGCTTTGTCGGAGGTCCGTGTTGCCCAGCACTCGATTTTGTATATGTTTTGGATTATGATTGCGTTTAACGTTACCTTCGCCTATTTGTATTCCAAGTGTTTCTTCGGCAAATATTCTATTGACTACACATCCTGAAATTAAGATGCAATAATTAAGCAAAAGGCCTCCATCTCAATTACTTCACTTAACATCATGAAATACTGGAAATTTCTAAAATGTATGAATATCTCTCTTTCAAAGTTCTCCTCCTTTACTGAGTATTGATATCAGGGACTCTTTTAAATAAGATTTTTCAATAAAATTCTGTTTTATTGTCTTTGGCTTTCCAAACATTTTAGACTTCAGCAAATTATTTTTCAAAATGTGCTACATACGGTGTACCAATATCAGTATCACGTATTTTTCTCCAAAATGTTAGATCTGAAAGTTGTCGAATATTTTGATAAAGTCGTATGTATTTTAACTAAATTATGATTTAAACACATACAACTTAACACATTCGCTCTGAGATCGATGTCTTATTCATACACCGCTAACTTAATCAATGCACGTTGTGCAAAGTTTTTTAAATGCACCATGGAAGTTGCCGTTCTGACTATTGGACCATAATGTTTGTTTAGAGGACTTAGTCATAGTCTGTTTAAAGATCCAAGTCATTCAAATTGACGTGAACATTTCTTGAACTGCTGAAATAGAAGGATTACGTTTTAAATCAATTATCATGGATGGCGGACTATGTGATATTTATTTTACTCTGTAATGTGTCTTTGTTCTGATGATGATGTTTAACGAGTCTTTACGAGGAAATTACTTTGAATCACTCAGACTGTAAAATGTTTTAAAGTATCAGAAGTGTAATAGAATCACGAGGAATAATCACGAGGAAAAGTTCGTTGATGTAAGTATATCTACTTTTGTTTTAATGACTTTGCTCAGCTATTTTATTGGAATTACGTCGTAAGATATAGGTATGTGTACCGCATTAAACATTAGGTTGATATTTTGTATTACAATAGTACTGGTCTACTCAATGTAAAAAAGGAAACGGTGATTTTCAAATGCATGCTTGTCAAGGAATGACGTTTATGGTGGATATGCGCAAGTGTGCGAGAAATAATATTATGAAAAAAGTATTACGATAAGCAAATTTAGTCGACTTCATAGGCGCTTAAACGTTATCCAATTCCCCTTTGATATTATGCTCTCTCTCTCTCTCTCTCTCTCTCCTCTCTCTTCTGTCTCTCTCTCCTCGTCTTCTCTCCTCTCGTCGGATTGGTTTTACGCCCCTTGATATTTCGCGTTCAACATCACGCGATCGTGATCATTGATATGTTTCAAAATGGGGCGTTGTTCACTGTCTGACTCGGGGAATAACTGTAAATCAGCTACTTTGTGTTCATTTGCAGAAAGTGCACATTTTTTGATAGTTTGATACAAAGCAAGAGGATTTTATTTCTTCCACAATATCCAAAATTGACAGCATGTTGAATTGTAACAATGGGAATATTTATTGATCAAAAACTAGTGTGAGTTGAAGTTTAAAAATAGCTATCATTATATTCAAAACCGGTTCTATAATGTAATGGTTTGCCACTAAATTTGTCATTAAATTGAAAGTTTTGGTTTAAAAAACCTATCTGCCGACTCGCAATGCTTCCAAATTGCCATGTTATATAGATAATATGAAAACCGACGAACAGAATAACTTAATGTATTGAAGCAATAAAAATACAACACAAACAATAGGCAAGTATTGTTGGATTTGAAATATCGCATTTTAAAGAGCGATAATCTAATAGTACTGTGTTTTGAATATAAAAACCGAAAACCGACAGGGTTAAGAAAGATAGAGATATAACAGATTATCGAAAATGAATTCTTCTTGTTTCTATATTATGACATAATACTTACAGTCACATAAAGTAATGACGTGTTTCTAAGTCTCCACGACATGGAGTGGAATCTGCCTTATTATAGAGCCTCATTATAAATAAAATCTAATGTAGGGAATTTCTCAATTTAATTACACATTTGTTTGTAAGTTTCGGGATAAATGGTCCATTTAACCTAGTACCCGATTTGATGGTGTTTTTTTTGTTTGTTTTTGTTTTTTGGTTTTTTTTTTGTTTGTTTTTTTTTTTTTTTTTTTTGCTTTTTTAATATATCTTTTTTCTAAGTCAAAACTTAATCATGTCCTCTGTTTTGTCACCATGTACGTTTATATAAATTAGTATGGCAACATAAAGCATACAGTATTTAATGTGTTTTAATAAGAATTGAAATTATTCAAAATGTATGTGATTTTGTTGATACATGATTTCTGACTATGTTTGGTTAACATGTTCCGAGCAACATCATGAATCAATTATTTTCACACGAAAATCAAGATGAATTGATTTCCTCGACCAATTTTTTTTCTTCATAATATTTCTTATTAGATATAGGTTGCTGCGGAAAATTTCAATCTGGTTTTAGAAACAAGTACAAACATCTCGTTATAACGATCAATGTCCCTTTGGGTCAAGTGCTTTCTGATGTGTTGCATAGCATTTGTTAAGCTGTTCTTTAAACACTAATTTTGACTACGGATTACTCCGTTACAATGGGCTCACGGCGGGAGTGACTGGTCAGCAAGGGATGCTTACTCCTCCTAGGCATCTCATCCCACCTCTGGTGTGTCCAGGGGTCCGTGTTTGCCCATGTTCTTGTTTTACATTGTATTTGGGACTTGAGAGATTTATCACTTTTGGCTATCTTTGAATTTTCATTTCAAAGGGAAAATTTTTTTGATGATATTTGTTTTTTCTTCAATAATAGAACACCCTCCTTATAATTTTGAAATTTATATGTATTTGTGTGTATATGTATATGTGCGAAATGTATATTATTTGGACAAAATTACCTGGATACGCGTCTAATATCAGTATAATGTAGGTAATTGTAGGTAGTCGAATCCTATTCTATATCCTACCCTGTATATATACGGTACCTCAGTAGCGAGATATACTTTTGTTGGAGGTCCGTGTTGCCCTACACTCGATTTTGTATATGTTTTTTGGATTATGATTACGTTTGACACAATGTTAACTTCGCCTTTTTGTACTCCACGCATACAACTTTTAGAAAAGTGTTACATGTTTAGAAGTAGTGAGATATCCTATGTACATGTATATCTAAAGAGAAAGCTACTATTTAAAAACACTTGTCATTTTTACGTAATGTTTCGTCATAATATAAAATGGCGAAGTAACAAAGTATCAAACGTAATCATAGTCCAAAAAAAACATACAAATTCGAGTGTAGGGCGAAACGGACCTTCGACAAAAGCGAAGGCAGCATCAGGTGCCATGGAGGAGTTTAAAGCCATCCTCTGCTGACGCGGTCAACACCCGCCGGGAGCCTGTAAGTCCGAAAAAAAAAAGTAAACGGGTTACCCAGGTCGTGCAAATTTTAGTATGAAATGAAACAGTCTAAACAAAGGGTATGAAAACAAAATCAGTCAACACTTACTTAGTGATAAATTGTATAATCCGCAAACAAGGTCATTATAGCGACCGTAGAATTTGCGATAATGAGTACTTTTAAACGAAAATTCGTTATAAACCCGCTGCAACATCAACTTTTGTTTAGTATATTGGCCTCGTTTAAAACAATCAACCATACGGTATGGCATGCCCTTGCGTATCGAATCAAACGAGAGACATACACACATCTAAACTTTCATCAATGCCGTATACACTGTCAAATCTTTATATCAAAATGCTTTCAATAGATGCAATTTTGTTCCAAGTCTCATCAACAACCGGGCTGCCATTTTCTCGTAATGAATCTCCTAATGCTTTGGCAAAATAGTGGCGCTCGTTACACTCATATTCATAGGCATCTCTACTCATAGCGCCAATAGGTCAGTATGAGTATCACTTCTCTTGTCTCTTCAAGATGTTGGGAGTTTCGGTGGATGAGTTGCTATTGTAGTATGCAGAATATCGTGGACTGCTTATTTGTGTCACCATACCTCGGGTCCATCAGACATATCTTCTTGAGCAGAACTATAGGCAGCGTTGTTCGATATTTGCGCAATAACTTTGAGGGTTCCATTTGCAGGCTATTAATTTTGTGGTCATATTCTTCTTACTTCCTTTAAAAAACAATTGTTACTAATTGTGTAGTTTAATTTCGGTATTATTTAACTTATAAATGCGAAGTTAATCAATGTATTAAACATTTAACTAATATAAATGGCGAAGTAACAGTGTCTAGTCAAAAACATATATACAAATCGAGTGTAGGGGCAACACGGACCTCACGATAAAGCGAAGAGAAGGATCCGGGTGTCATGGAGGAAGTAACATCCTCATGCTGACCGTCACACCCCGCGTGATCCGTTAGTCGAAACAAGTTTAAACGGGGTTACCGCGTCGTCAAATCTAGTACGGAAATGACGTCAACAAAGGGTATGAAACATAATCAGTACATAGACTTAGTGATAATTTGTAATATGCAATCAAGGTCATTTTAGCGACCGTTAGATTTGTGAAATGAATTACTTAATGACATTTGTTTAACCTGCAACAATCACTTTATGGTTAATAGTTTGGCCTCGCTTTAAGACTGGTTCTCTGTAACAAATCACAATTCCGATAGTCCACGGTATTTCATAGATTTTGAATGAAACCTTTGCGTATGTAATATTATATTTGGTATAAACACAAAAACTAGCATGCAAAAGTTTGATTTAAGTACGGTTGTCATGGGCACCAATCCTCAAACATTTGGCGTAAGCGAAATACTTGTTGGTATTTGCAAGTATTTCCTAGAATATAGCCTATTTTAATAAAAACAACAACACAAAAATATTGATGAGCTGTTAGTTTTAACATTTTAGTTTTTTTTATAATTATTCAACCCCTGAATATATGCAAATAATTTTTTTTGTATTTTTACATGTGTTAAATTGTGCATTTTTAAATGCGAAAAAATATTTATAATTTGCAGAATGGGTTAGTGTAATCTAGTATTCGTCTAAAAACACATTTATGGAGAAACCAAAGGTAAATCTATAACTAGTATATTCATCTAGCACACAAGAGCAAAATAGCAGTACAAATTATTGCCGTTTGTGCACTCTCTATATTGACATAAGGAATACCTTCATAGCAATATAAAATTGGTAATCGCCGCTTGAATTGCATACTAGACCCAAACTTAGTGGTAGCTCGATGCGTAACCAAAACAGGCGGACACAGTTTAACATTTGTTTACCAGTAAAAATGGCCGCTGATGGTTTTTCAACGTTTGTGTCTAAATTAAGACACCTTTTCATTCACTTAATTGATTGCCAATCATCTTCTATCTATGATTGTTCTTAATGAAAGCTAAGTTTGTTGACTTAAATCAATTTGCCATAGTCTTTTGATAAGGCTAACTGGTCAAGCGTACAAAAAGTGTAAAATGTTGTGGAAATTCCAACAGTTTACCGCATCAACATCTTATTATAATTTAAAAAAAGAACCTGGAAACAAAGACATGACTGAATATCCTAGCGACTCTTCAAAGTTGAAGATGTTTACAAAAAACGTTGGGACAGTCTTGATTAACAAGTAAGTATCCTATTCCAATTTTCGAGAAATTAAAGATTCCAAATTTTAACAATAAATATAATGAAAATGTATCAAAGTAATTGATTTAAAAAAAAAACCAAGCATATAAGATTTACCATTCAATTATGCACTGCCAGCCAATAACATATACTAGTATTATATACCGTTTAACAGGTTTGTTGAATTGAATTTACTGATTGTTTCTTCCGTGTTTATTTACCATTATGTTACTGTCTGTTCCTCTTGATTGTGTGGTGCGATCGTGTTGTCGTCGGAATGAATAATGGCGTTTGTTGACTCTGCCTTGCTTCATTCATTCTTGCGAACTTTGGGTTTTAGTAGATCCTGTGGTATGCGACGTGGTCAAAGGGAATCCGTACTGTTACTTACATGTGAAGCATACACAAATCCTGATGCTTGTCCCTAAGAGTTGATTCCTGTCTTATTTTTGTGCGTCGCGGTTGTTTTCGTATATATATATTATATATATGATATACATATATACCTTTACACCTTCGGCAGAACACATCGTATTGGTGAGCCAGGAGTTAGGCAAGACAAAACTATTTGGGCAGAACAAAACCAACCGTCTGCCTAACTTTGACTTGAAAAATCAATCATATTGTGTTTTGAAACTTTTAACTGAGTAGGCCGTTTTCTTACTATTAGTTAAGCATCTTACGTTTGCATTTTTCATGTGAATCAAAAAGTACAAAACTTTTTTATTAAAGTTAAAATTTGAAGTCGTTTTAAAACCAGCGTGGTATTATTTTGCAAATATACATTTTCAGACTTGTGCAAGACATTTTAAAAAATGGGCATAACAAATCAAAACGAATGTATGTATAAAAGTTTTGTCGCAAATTTTGCCTATTAATGCAAATCCCTTAGTCGTCAATATAAACTGTATTTGTTCCATAATTTGAAACCGCGTTTTTAAAAAACGATTTTTCCACACCGCGATCAATTTTAGTTTTTGTTGTCAAATGAGAATGAGCATCGGGATCGGGGATTTTGGATGTTACAAAGTCAGAAAAGAAAGGAGTATGTATCTAAATTAATTATTATCAATTAATGATTATGCAACACTTGTAAAATAAGATTAATACAATTTATTTTCAAAAGTTTGGTTAATATATATATTTCTCACAAGGCTTTATATTTGTTCAATTTTAAACTATTAAAAATGGGTGGGGGTTGGGGGTCATACAAAAACAGCACATTAGCTGCAGAACTATAGCTCTCTGAAAAAAATCATTGGACAGATCAGAGAACTGTAGCCTCTCTGAAAAAAACGTTGGGAACAAGATCAGAGGCCTAATACGACATGTAAAACCCTTAGCGTCTGTTTACGTAACGATGTTAGGTAACCAGGTCAATTCTAAACCCCGTTGCTATTTGTATTCATAATGAAATGCCACTCGAAACCAAATCGATGATTTTATACCCCAGAATCCTGTTTAACACGAAAGTTAATTGGCCTCAAATGTTTTCATAATTTGGTGAGCCCTTCTGGTACCTGGCTGAAATCAAGTAATGACCAAGATAAATAAACTTTATGTGCATAATAAATTTATTAAGTATAAGGAACAAATTCTATCGCGTTCTTTTGAGACTCTGGTGGTTCCCCTGCCTTGGAGGTGCGGGCACAACTAACACCTGGAAGGTGCAGACTCTCATTGGAAGATAAACGATAGCAAGTGCAATGATTATATAATAAGAGTAGGTGCTGTCCTGGATGAAGGGTGTTGAAAAATAAATGGGGTTGGGGGAATGAGGTGCTGATCATCAATAGAAGGTGTAAAAAAACAAAGATCAATGAAGTAGATCACCTTCTATTGCCAATGAGGGTGTATACTATTGCTTAATTGGTTCTAAATATGAGAAAGGTGCTTGAAAATTTCTGGCAAGAAAGGTGTAGCTCGCTATATAGAAGGTACACTAAATTTAATGTAGTCCTGAAAGGTGTTGACCTAATGTGGAAAGGGTGTTTGACCTAAATGTAGAAGTGTAAAAATATCAAACCAACATGGTGTAATAACCTTCCTGTTATGTATATCCTTAAATAAGTAGCATTGAACTTTCTGAAGAAGGTGCTAAATATTCTGGAAGAAGGTGTAAATAAATCTAGCATGAAGGTGACAATGATGCTGATGCAGAAAGGGTGAATGAATGATGGTCCCTTCATGAATGAACCTAACGTTAATTATCCTTCAAACTTAACCATAAGGATGTTAAAATCATGCACCTTCTGACTGGGGATATCAGGACTGGAAAAAGCTGCTGTTCGACTCATCTCGTAATCGACAGTGTTGACCTAAAGTGCTGTGATTTTCTGGTCGGGATCGGCAATATATAGCTTATCACGACGTCACATGACCTGCAAACTTCATTATTAAGCATGAAAGTAAAAATGGCTGTCTGCAGAGTTAAACTTTTGCAATTGAGAAACGGCCGATGTGGGATTTCGTGCGATATTTAACGGTCAACCCAGAGAAGTTAAATGTAATGTTTTAGACACTTTTAAAAGCGTGTGTATCAGCTCTTATACGCATGATAAGGCTAATTAAAGATAAAATTCTCGCCTTGTATGCTGAGCACCGTGTGTTATTAACGAAGTTGTCCGATGTAATTCACTGTCCTGGGTGTTGTGTCACTTAGTCAAATTCACCAGCTCTAGTAGATTAAAGTTGAAAAATAGTTGACAAGGAAGTTTCTAGTATTGTGATAATCGACCCCTCTAGGTGTCGTAGAATGAACATACTTGGACTGTAATTCCGTAATGAAAACAAACACATCGTGTTTGTCAGTACAGTACTAAAATATTCACCCGTACTATATAAACACGGAGCATAAACTCAAGCAACTCTTCAAAAAGAAGGCAATTAATTTACTGCAGTAATAATTTATGAATATATTACCACAAATACAGCAACAATAAACAACTATAAAAATTAAATAAATTATCTCCGAATAGTAGAACAATAGTTAAACTATGCTGTCAACATTCGGAACAATGGTTGTCCCAAGTGTTGTGGATAACCACTCGCCAATGCGAGCAAAATTTGCTGTGGGCGAACCTAGATTTGAAAATCCTTTTCGCCCACAGGCGCAGCGACTTTCCCCCCGGAAATATCGGTTTCATTTGCAATTTTAATAATTTACTTCCGCTTTTGAGAAAACACGGTGTTAAACCCAAGATTTAATTTTTAGTGTCTTGTTCAAAATAAACGCAATGT
>CAJDSM010041528.1:20083-35594 GCA_903981925.1 Ostrea lurida | reverse complement strand
ATATTTGGGTAGCGGGGGTATCCTTTGTGAAGTTTTACTCACAGCTATTCTAGTTTGTAAATCAGCAACAAGGTCATATAGCGACCCGTAATATTGCGAAATAATGAACTGTATACGAGAGAATTTGTTAAACACAGTACACATAAATTTTTTTGTTGGTAGTTGGCCTCGCTTTAAAAAGTCATAACGCATCAGGCTTTATGTATGAAATCGAAATCAAGCTGCGAGAATACATACCTAAGTACAGTGATAGGTAGTAATATTTACATACCAACAGAGAGAAAGGAAAAGATGAAACAGATTGTAAATTGTTAAAGTCAATACAACTCAAATTATCATAATTAGTTGAATCAGTCTGCCAATTGAAGTCCAAAGTATTAATAATATATCAAATTATGAGAGACAGAAATATGTCAGATACTTGTGGATGTCCTTTGATGTTCAAGTATCGTCGAATATCAAAATGGGCAATAATGTTATGAAATATTTTGATGTTAATAAGATAGAGACATCATATGTAAAATAAATCTAATAATGATGCTATGAAGGACAGGCAAGTATTTTGATTTTTATCCCCTAACAGTATATTTGAAACACATTCACTGCTTATCGTAATGAAATTGTAAAAAGAAGTCTGATCAAATAAGGGGGGACACAATAAGTGCCCATAGAATACAACGGGGGTTTTTAGAGACATGGTTTTCACAAAACCTACATAAATATAAACGAAAAAATACATTTAAGAAACCCAAATGATTTCTTAATATCTAATTTTAGTCGCTTATTGTATGGGCGATCAGAGTGGTTTCTAACAAAAGTAGATCTTTTCCCACTACCAGAAAATCGTATTATTCGGTTATGCCGATTTGTTTCAAAAAGCAAATTATCTATTATCTGGAAAGCCTAAGATTTTAACATTGTCGTGAGAAATTGTTGGTACTAAAAGTATGGAGAAATTTTTTATTAATATAAAGAATGTTTATGCAGTCAGTTGAAAAACAACCAGCCACTTGGTGGTGCATTATATAATTGCTTTGTAGTGAAGAAAGCATTAGTATATCAAAAAACTTGCAAATCGGCATTGTATAATCGAATCTCATATTCAGATTGTGAAACAATTCAAATGATTCTGAAAAGTATCTATTAGAGAGAACTCTGAAGCCAAAATAAACTGAAAAATTTATTACAGGAAATTATTGCAGATGTTACTGGATACGACAATATAGATGGATTTTAGACTTACAAAGCAAGTGCTTATTGTAATTCACGGTTCCCAAGTATCAAGAGTGAATAGGTATGCACATGAGTTGGAACCTTCATATGAAAAGATTCTTTTTTAATGATCCTCCTACAATTAATTGCAGAGATGATATAATTATAGGTCTGTAGTTTATATGTGTGTGGTACATGTGTGTTTGTGGCTTTGTATCAAAGATTTTGGGTCAAAGGTCCAATGTCACTAGGGATTATAGCAATAACTGGCAGATACATCTACATACCATATTCATGCCTGTTAAGCTCTGTATCAGAGAAAGGGCTCTACAAAGAGACGATACTCTAGCACCATGGAAGTGTCTATAAGGGTTTCTATAGAATGACCTAACTTGAACTTTGGATAGCACTTTTTTGATAACCAGAGCTTCATAGCATAATATGGTATGTAGAGTATCTGCAGGTATTTGCTTATAATTCCTTAGTTTGACATTACCCTTTGACCCAAAAAATTCTTTTGATAACAAAGCCACAAACACACTGTACCACCACAACATTAAATACAGACCTATATTATATCATCTCTCGCAAGAATTTGTGAGGGAGGATATTAAAAGAATCTTTTCAATGAAGTCCAATTCATGGCAGTACTCATTCACTCTGACTTGGAAACATCGAAATTACAATAAAGCACTTGCCTTTGTAAAAGTCCTAAATCCATCTAATTTGGTCGATATCCCAGTAATTCTGCATAAATTTCCTGTATAAATTTTCAGTGTTATTTATGGCTCAGAGATTCTCTCTTAATAAACTTTTCCAGACTTGAATCGTTTCACACAATCTGCAAATATGAAGATTTAAAAATCCTTTTGCAGAATTTGATAATACATAATGTCTTTCGTTCAATACAAAGCAATTAATAATGCACCACCAAGGGCTGGTTTCTTTTTCAAAAATGAACTGCATCAAAATTCTATTAAAAAAAATTCTCCAACTGTTATACAACAATTTCCTCTCACGAACAATATAAAATCTAGGGCTTTTCAGATTATAGATAATGCTTTTTAACAAAACGGCAACCCGAAATACGAATTCTTTAGCTGGGAAAACAGAACATATTTGTTTAGAGAACCACCTGATGCCCACACAAAGTAGCTCTAAATGTAGATATTAAGACTAGCTTAGTTTTAAGATAATATTATGTAGTCTTTGGAGACGATGTCTTCAACAAACCGTGTATTCCTAAATGGGCACTAATTGTGCCCCCTTATTGCATGACTTATTTTTACTATTTCATAGAAGGCAGAATTTCGGTTACAGAAACTGTACGGGATAAAAACAAAAAAACTTTGGGCCGTGTCTTCAACTTACACATTATGAGGTATACAGAAAAAAATTGATTGGTCCTATCGTTATCCATTAAACAATAAAAATAATTTTTCATCATTATGCCATTGATATATCCCGACGAACTCGAATTATTAGAAGAACACCAACAAGTAAATTGACTATCTGCTTCATATTTGGATATTTTACTTAATATTGACTCTAATGGAGACTGACTACTACATTGATATGATCAAGAGTGTGACCTTTAAACTTACAATCGTCTTTCCTTTTCTTGTAGTAATCTACCACCTTTATCACTGCGTATGGTATGTAATTGTCGCAGCTTTGATCGATACAAAGCCATGATGGTTATGACGTTTTTTGTAAAGCGAGGCCAACTACAACCAAAAAAAATGTTTAGGACTGGTGATAACAATCTTCGGTTACAGGCATTTTATGGGGTCGCAATCTCACGGTCTTCAAAGTCCATTTAGTATTACAGCAAATGTGCTGCTCTCGTTGCGGGTACGCATAAATAAGGATCGTCACGGTTGTGATTCTGAGATTACAAAATATCTACTCCAACTAAAAGTGGACATAACCCACCTGGTTAACCCTAGAAATGAGCTCGTGTGTCACTTGAAAGTTCAACCCGTGTTAGTGGCTAGGTAGCAAATCGTATACAGTATAATAGTACCTATCGTAAACCTCGACTCTTAGACATAAACGGGCTAATCCGCGTTTAACAAATCCTATTTTAAGGACGTTGACTAATAGGGATCGATGCGCGCGGTCAAGTGGGCAACAAGTACACGGATGTGTTTCCAGGCAGATGGATATGCATTTGAACTCCTCACGAGTAGTGCAACCCCTGCAGGGGTTGATAGCATCACCTTCGAGTCGTTCTGATACAGGAGGCGCTCCGGGGGTTAACACCACTATACCACTCTCTGTATTTTGGGTGATCATCGGCTTGGTGATATTGTGTGCATATAATGTCGATAATGTGATTCGTCTATTTGGACACAGTGGCATATAGACCATATCGCCTTTTATGTTGTGTATTGGTGTGAGCATTGTTTTCATATTGTTTCTAATTTTAGGTCCTTGCTAAACATATCTGTTGTAAATTCAGACTAACGAACATCTTACCATTTTAAAATGCAACAGAAACAAATTGATGAGAATTCACATGCGAACACTTTGGGACTGGTCCATTGAGCTAGATTAGGATAGCTTATTTAATATGTGAAATGGCTATTATTGGTACTTTAAAAACTCTCAGAGATTTACTCTAGATGGGCACACAGTGGGTGCATTAACATCAAACAGAGCAATGAAACATATGTCATACGATGCCTAATATATCAAATATCTTCGGTTCAGTAGGTAAGGCAATCCTATTGAGAGAATTAACGTTACATGGTTCTTTTCAATTTTGCCACTGTATAGGTGTGGCAGAAGTAAAAATACCATTAACAGAGTTTGTTTACTTAACGGTACGGCTAGCCGGATGCTAAAGGGACGTATCGTGATTTGGCGTGGCTTGGAGGAGTCACATATAGTAGGGTGAGCATGATTATTTCGTGAAACTTAATACACTACACAATATGATACAGGCCGAGAGGTGTATAGGTAAAAGAACACCCATATATTAAGATCCAGATATCTAATGGCCAATACATCAACTTCAAAATCATTCAGAAGCTGTGATGGATGCATTCGTGACCTTTAGTCGGGTATGTTCGCGAATTAATTGACTTGTAACAGGACATACAGAAACACCACGTTTGCAAATCTAGAACAAGTGGCGAGAAAACATGCGTTACTTATATCGAATTTGTTTGGGAGGGTATAGATATGAATATGTGATTGTCAAATTTGACTGCATCCGCTTAATTAATTCAGTAGCAGAAATGCCTTTGATTTTTGGAGCGAGTGAAAAAGAACAAATCCGAAAGTAGAAAATGAGCTCAAGTATCTCTACTTATATCCATCTTTAGCTTGATAGAACAATACTTATTTTTTATACATCTTGCATCTAGTGTGTTTCTACGAAAAAGGTTATTGGTTACCAAGTATTCCCAATGATGTCGAGCTGAATAATAACGACTTACCACACTAACGATATGACAGAAGACTTCAATAAATTGTATGAGGACACCATTCTGTGATCACTCGCTAGAGTATTCTCTCCGGATAGACCTCGTGACTCTTCAAGAGTAGGATAACGAATATAACTGTGGGCTTTTTAAAACAATCAACAGGAACGCTCACGTAGTCGAACAAACTATCTTCCAAGAGAGATTCTGATCTGATGTAACTACCCTCGAATCGACATTGGTGATAGCACTTTCTTTTTACATTTTTTGAATCAGCAATGTAGTGAGCTGTGGGCGTGTCATCGGGGTAGTAAAACTTAAATCTATACTATGGTGTAGACCATAGACATGATGTGCCTGACATTACTTTGTGCACTTATCTAGCATATCTTCTCTAAAATTTTTTTTCGCGATACTCGTGAAAATTTTTTGAGATGATCGTGTTTAATTTCCGTTTACTTTATTTTTTCGTGAAGGGGTCTTACCTGGACGGGGCGGATGGGTGGGTGAGTTATCACTTTGAAGAAGCTTTGCTGTTTCTTGAAGGCGCTCAAGCATAGGGTGGTCTTAGGTTGTCTTTCTCTTCGTTCTAATGGGAATCATGGCTTGGATTTACACCTTTGTTGGCCTCGTCCATTTGAGCGCAGGTGGGTATGTCGGAAAACTGATTAACAGTAAATGATTAGGGTTACCGGTGCGTGGGCCCTTGCACTCTTATGTCGAATACAATGTTGTACAGTCATTTCTTTGATTGAATGATTATGTAACTTACGGTTTATATATCAAAAACCTTGTTCTTTTATCAATGAATTTAACTTTTTTTAGCTCAGAATTATTGTAGTTAAATCAATATTCTTTTTCTCAATCTAGCATATATATTGGTTTGTAATTTGTATTAGTGATTTTCAAGAGAATAATACAATATTACAACTAATATTTATGTGATGTTTCGTCGTTATCACCAGATCGTATAGTATCAATAGGCAGTTAATATTGGAAAATTTCATAGACATATTTTTGTATAATAAATTTCTTTATAGAGTATCATCTTTTGAAAAAATTTTGCCTTATTGTTACATGTGTTGAAGAATGAGATCCTAAACGTTATGATGGTAATTCTTATATTGCCAATGATATATGTTATAGGGAATTTATCACGATAGTTTTTCCTCAACGATCAATACGACATTCATCGTCATCCTGTTTCATGCGAGGAACAATTAGTTATAAGAGATGACATTTATTAATTCGCTGTATACCAAGATTAAAACCTCGTTGTTATCTACATACACATCATTCAATATAATCATCGGGAGTGCATATTAACTAAAGTAGAACACACGACCTTAACAGGTATGTCTCTCTCCTGACATTTCGGTAAGCTATCATTATTCTCTACTGCCACGACATTTTTTGCGAGTTTTCATGGATAATGATAGCAGGTACGACGGTGCGCTTTTAAAGTGATGGTTGTGTATTATACCGTATGTGCGAGATCCCTTGAAAGGCAGGGAAACCATTTCTAATTTTTACATAAACCTACTTTCCATTTAGCGACGTCTTGATTTGAAACTCGATTTTTGACTAGTTTCAATATTGAAAATTTGAACTTCTCGAGGGGTGCTATCTAGAAATGTACTGGCCTAATTTTGCTGACAACAGTTCCTTAAGTAAGATCATTCTTCTATTCCTAATGTCTTCACTTGACAAACATTATTGAAAGGTTAACTTAAAACCTAAATGAATTCCTCTAACTGGACCTGAAGTATCCTCTAGTATATTGAGTGTGATCAGGTGGTAAACATATGGCACGAGTGAGTTGTACATGTTATGCTACTAAATTATGTGATAGTTCGAGAGTACGTGAGATGTTACGCAGTTTACTAGACACAGTGTCTGGCTCCAAACATCTGTTTGCATCTACACTATCGGAGCCATCTATTTGGCGACAGGAATTTTTGACTAATCCCACTCACATTAGAGTTTGCAATCTCACGCCAATTATTGAGAGGACTTGGAAGGATTTCCTATTTATGACCAACAATTTAATCTGAAACCTATCATCCGTATATTCGGATCATCGTTTCAGATGTTCATCTAGCTTTATTTGGCCTGATTTTTTCGCGCGCATTTATACTATTGATCTCTAAAGCTACAAATTACCCATGTTTATGTTAATAATCATCTTATAAATGTTTTTAGAGCCGGATGCAGATCTTGGGGATCAGTTGATCATTATCTTCCAAACGAATGGTACCCATAAACTTGACAAAATTATATTAATGTTGGGGCTTACCTAAAAACGTTTTTATTTAGTAATTTGTATTAAACTAATAAGATAAATGTGATACTAGTCCACAATGGCTGATTTGTTTGGAGTAAAAAAAGAAAAAACATAGTCGCTATATTTTGATGTACATAATTCTATATAGTAACCTGAATCACCGCACTAAAATAGTCCACATACATACACCATTACTGTACAGTTTAAGCTGATGTTCCATAGTCACCATCGGTACCATAGACGTACCTTGTGATCTTGATGCGCGAGGCATACCTCGATTGAATATAAAACAATATGTTATTACATGATTGTCCGATTGTCAGTTTTAGCTGTGCAAAACAGAGTTCGATTTACACCTGATCTAGCGCTCTAGTTTAACAAGTTTACGAACCAGAGATACCATTACAGTTACATCCCGAGCATCGTCCGTTTCAATTTTCGAGTTCCCATTATCGATTTATGAATTTATCTATAATTGCGTCCCTTCGAAATTGAAAAAGGTCAGGAGATTAAACTAGAATCTAGTGAGGCTTTTAATATCTGTAAGGAGTAAAAATTTTCACTACAAACTTTAAAACATCGCTATATTTAAGAAGTTACATCTCCTCAGAAAACTATTTATCCGTGATGCACTAAATATTTCATCATATCTAACATAACAGCGAATATTAACATTAATAATTAATATTTTAAATTAAAAAGTAATTTTATCATATCTCAATAAGATATTATGGGACTCTGTGTATCTCGTTTATTTTCTTGTATACCTCAGTTAGATTATATATTACTATATTCCAACTTTATAGTTAGGGCAACAATCCTCAACCTTATGTTATGCCAGTCATTCGTGTATCGCGCGCATGCACAAAGTCTTATTTATAATCTTATGATAGTCATGCACAATCTGTGTATTAGAGCTTTTATCCTTAGGACGCTCTCTAAGTCAGGACGGACAAGCGAACCATCGGCTATCCTCCCTCATTGTGGGATAAATGTCTTCACGGAGAGAATTTACTTGTTGGCAAATAATTGACCGAAAAGCAATAAATTTAGAACCAGCGAAGCTCATGGGCGAAAGACGACAGGCAATCACTGGTGTATTGATCCGAGATACGAATAAAATATTATAATCTACTCCAATATATTAAAACCACAGATCTTTTCAAGTTGTTCGTTGTATATCTTGCGAGCTATAGAACATCAGAAGTGCTAAACTAATCGCAGTAATCAATTTATAGGGATGACGGAATTCCTACACCCTCAAATAGGTCCTTCCCTGATCGATTCTATTCTCAATCTATTCGACTTGTGTTTTAGATAGTATGTATTAGCAACAAGTTGCATACTAATTACATGGACATGACCTTATTCAAGATGATACCCGATAGATTTACTATTCCAAAGGGACGTAAGGGGAGGGGGGTGGGCAAGACACGGACCTTAGACCCACCAAGGTGAGATCAGGGTGTGCCTAAGAGAGTAAGCATTCCCCTGTGTGATCAGTACATCCGTCCGTGGAGTCCGTTGTCTTTGATCAGTAATACAAAAGATAATCACGATGGCTGACCTCTACAGAGTTCTGATCAGAGAATCAACTATTATATGCAGATATATATGTGGTAAAAATCGACTAAGAGGGATTGGGGTGCATAGGTGAGGATGGTCTTAAGCCATTCAAAAAAAATGTGTATTGGATTGATTATTTGCTTTAGACACGTTTTTGGCAACTTTCAGCCATTACGGCGGTTAACGGACTACAATGTTGGTTTGGAGTGTTGAAGTTTCCCTGAAGGCCCTCCAGTGAGCCTACTGCTTTTTTTCGAACACCATGAAACGTGCTTTTGCGTGCCAAGGGGTTTGTGAGCCTTGCTACGAGGGCAGGTATAACAGTCCCCACACTGCAGACGAGTAAGTCATGGAGAGAAAGGTGGGAGAGGGAATCGTATGTGTGGAAAGGGGGTGGTAAAATAGGATCTAGTAGTGTTTGTTCATAAACAGTTACATTGTATATTAAATATTTCAGTGATTTTGTGTAAATATCACTTCTTGTAAAAATTGTATTATTATAATGACAGTCATTCTAGTCAAACATTCCGTGTTTACATCACCAAACAAGGCTGTTTCGTGTAGCGCAGAAAAATCGCTACATTCAAAAGGATGTATTGATAGTTAGAGGACAGTCACAGAGTATACATTTCAGGTTGAGATTCTCTGGATTAAGAAGTTAGAAATGTGTCAAATAGTATTTGTCCAATACGTTAATCGTGAAATATAAACCTTCATGTCCTGACCGTCTGAGTATGTTTCTCGGCGTTGTACTTTGTTCTGAATAGAGTTAAAGTTTTACTTGTATCGCAGAAATCCAATATATTGCCAAGAGAAATTACATACATTTATAAGGCTATTTTACATCAGTGAGGAATTTTATTGTACAATATTCGTTTACTGAGTGCATCTTTTGCCTCTTTGGTCTGCTTTGTGTTGCCATGGTACCAATTGTTGCACTTGGAATCCAGCAGAATCAATATTTTACCTTGGTTACTTAGAAGACAGTGCTGGTTATATTTCTTAAAGGTATGGATGATCAATGATCATTGTTGTTGCTTAATGTATGTAGACAAAAGATTTAGAGTCCTGGAAAATGCCGTTAAAATGTCTTTTCATTGCGAAAATTTAATATACTTCAAAAAGCGAGTCTTTGCTTCGGCCTGTAAAATTGTTGCCTCGTTTGGAAGTCTTGCAGAGACGACATCATTTGTTCTATTACTGCACTGCAGCACGTTTATGGATTCTTTTGATCCGTTAGTATAAATATCAATCGAAAATTGTTTCGGCCTGTTTATTTCGAAGAATGTTTGTTTGGAAAACAGCGGCTTTGTTCTCAGCATTTTTGTTATATTCAGAAAGTGGTCTGCCTGCCTCTAGGTTTCTATTAATTTCCATGGCCGGTATTTCAGAGGCAAGTTGAGGTTTTGACAAGATTCAAAGGGTAACAGCAGACATCCCGTTATTTTTTTTTTTAACTCGTAAGCCAATTGATTTAATACATTTCTTGTTTTGTCGTAGGCAATCTTCAAACGGCGGATGGAAGGCAGTCAAGACCAAATTTGCGAAATAATGACTGTAAACGAGATTTGTTATAACCCAGTAACATCAATTTTTTTTGTTGGTAGTTGGCCTCGCTTTAAAAAGTCATACGCATATCATGCTTTTGTATATCGAATCAACTGCGAGATATACATACCATAAGCAGGTGATAGTGGTATATTACTACCTATCTTATTAACATTAAAATTATTTCATAACATTTATTGCCCATTATATATGATATTTCGAACGATCCTTCGAAATCAAAGGACACCACATAGTATCTCATATTTCTGTCTCTCATAATTTGATTTATATTATTAAACTTTGACTCTTCATATTGGCAGACTTTTGATTAACTACATTATGATTAATTTGGTTGTATGACTTTTTAATCTTTATATCTGTTTCATCTTTTCCTTTCTCCTGTAGTATAGTCTCTTTACTATCTCTATCACGTGTTATCGTTGGTATGTATATCTTCGCAGCTTGTATTTCTGATTTCTTATACATTCTAAAGCACTGAATGCGTTATGACTTTTTAAAGCGAGGCCACTACCAACAAAAATAAATTTATGTGTACTGTGTTTTATATACAAATTCTCTCGTTTACAGTTCATTATTTCGCAATATCTACGGAGTCGCTATAGACCTTTTTGCTGATTACAATACTAGAAATATTCTTGAGTTAAAACTTCACAAAGGATACCCTTACCTCGCTACCTCACATTATTATTTCCGTTTCATACTTCAGTCATGAAGTCTTTGAACATAAGAAGATATAGGCACGGATCACTATTATTTTCAATGTTTCAAAATCATTTCCTATATAGCTTGATTTTGATGGTCAAGTCAAGTTAACAGATTATCTGAATGTTATATGCATATCCTTTTTCTTGGTGTGATACACTCACATGCCATAATTATATATCATGTTATAGATACCTTACACTTTTTGACGTTTCGAGTTCATAAATTTTCTCAAGGTCTTATGGTCTAAAGCAAAAGTTATGTGTCATGATTTTATGCATATAATCCTCTTCATATTGATAACCCATATATTTGCTAGATATGGTGTGCATACTATCATAGCAAAGAAGTTAATGGGCTTGACAAGATTCTTAATTACACACAGTTATGGGACAGACAAGTACAGACATATTGTTTCATTGTGATGCTATCCAAGTACGTGGATTGGTGCCTTTTCGTTATGTGCATAAGAACAAGAGTTGGCCTTGACTTCGAATTCATGCTAAGAAAACTTTTTGATAATTTTTGGTTACCTTGATCGTCTCAAACGGTCTTACAGACATTATCATTTATACACGACATCATCTGTTCCTATAGTGATTTGCATCCTCATTTCAAATATGGCGTATGCTTCTACCTCAATAGAATACAAAGTGACAGTTATATTGCCCGGAGCACGATCTAAGTCTATGAATCAACATTTCCGCAGACAAGACAGAGTACATGTACACATCGTGTTCTCTATGGAATGCATCTCATGCTGCCCTTAATATAGGAATGCCTATTGCAAGAACAATAGAAGTTTTATGGGTCAGACACTAATTTCATGTTTCAACAACTGATATTTTTACTCCTTGATAGGTCAATTCAGGTCAATTGGTCATACAGAGGTTGATATTATAAGCAAATCACATCGTCTCATATTATTACACCCATGTGTCCAGTTTATGCTACCTTCTACAGAACAAAGAAGTAGGCCCGGACACGGATCATGGCACAGACAGACAGATCCCTAATTGTATATACCTCCCTTATCTCTCGTTGCAGGGGGTTCATTAATACATCACTAAGTCTATGGGTGTTGACTGACATGTTTTCCATTTTACTTCTTATTTGACTCTCATCTTGTCTACTATCAAGTTTTGATGACGGGTAATCCCGTTGTACTTTTATTCATCGACTTAATGCTCGACGGCGTGTGTCGTGACGGTCAGCAGGTGCATGTCTTACCTCCTCTCATTGACTAACCTTGTATTTCCTTCCTTTCGCTTTTTTCGGTAGTTCGTCTCCCGGTTGGCCTACACCCTATTTATGTATATATCATTGTTTTTTTGGCGTTGATTCTATGAATTATATCGTGTTATTACTATATGTTAACTTTCTTCCCTACATTTTATATTTTTACTTGTTTTGTATGTCATTTTTTTTTTCACTCTATAGAACGTCTATAATACTCTTTTCGCTTATCACACCAAGTCGTTTATTGAATTTGTGTAATCGTACATTTGTAATAAATGCTTATTAGTTTTCATCTATTTCTATATTTTTGGTGATCTTACTGAGATTGATCACGGTTTGTTTATCGTTTGCTTTTATATGTCTTATTAAGAATTCATCGATTCTCCCCTTCAAAGGCTCGCTCTCTCCTATTTCGATTTGGGTTGGTGGGGATTATTCCTGAGTATAACGTTACTATTAGACATCACAAATATCTTCGGTGGGTGCATAAATTTCCACTACTGGCGATCCATTGGGATTTAGCATTATCCTCCTCCTAACATCAGTAGTCAGGAAAAGTATTTGCTCTAATATTCACTATCAATAAATTACAATTTTTCTAATTTCGTACACTACTCTTGCCAGATTGACTTTTCTTTTTCGTTATTTTATTAATTGATACTTCGGGTTGCCTGATCCGTTATTTTATGTGGTGCAGTCCAATTCTTGACTACCGATATGCCTTTCCAACAGTTGTTAATCTTGCTCAACCCATTCATAGCAGCACATCTGGGCCCTATAGCAGGCCATGCGAAAAATGTCTTATCTCAAAATTAAGCAGATATATCTCTCTACAGTTTTTACTCGACAGTGTCCTGTTTCATTACATTACTCCTGACAGTCTTATGTCATTTACTTACCTTACAATGTTCCTGATTCATTACATACCTTGACCAGTCTTATACACGCCATTATCTACCTCTACAATTCTCTTACGTCATATCACTTACTTACCTAACGTTTATCATATCATTACTTCTGATGTTTTACTGACAGTTCATTACCATTCAAACTGACCATGTTGTCAAAACAATTATCTTTACTGACAGTTATATACTAATTTTGTTCGATTTACTTACCTGGGTCTAGTGTCCATACAATTACTTGACAGTTACTATGCTACATAATATTTGTACCTAATTACTTTTACCGACAGTGTTTTACTTTGACTACATTACTTACCTGACAGTGTTTACTGAACAGTGTCTACCTTTGACAGCTTATTACATTATCGGACCACATCCCTCCTCTCCATCAGACCTAACTGCTCCCAGTTTAATTTTACTGAAGGAAGTCAGGGGATATTATCATGTATGTCTTACAATCTTATATTTTTCAATATAAAGTAACCTCTTTTAAAAGTTCCCCTTGCAAACTAATTTCTTCGTATTCACTTAAAATTACAAATTTGCTTCTTTTTTCTCAACTATCAGAATTTTATATTTGATTTTTGGTTTTTCGTATTCCTCGTTGATTTTAATATTCACTAGTATTGAGAGCTTTCATTCCATTTTGCCACTTGAAGGGCTGCAAAATATTAGATCTATGCTAGCACGTTGATAGCTTTTTTAGTCAGTGCTGCGACACGGACCTTCTCCGTTTTAGTCCATTGATTCTCTGTTTCTAAATTGCCGAGCTTTGGCAAGAAGCTAATCACTAGTATCTCTATTTTTAACGTCTGATGTTTTGAACGAGGCTTGAACTCTTCACGACTTCTCCAGTCGATTCATGAATAAGAGAGCTCATCTCCCTTAAGCCATCGCGATTTTTTCTATCCTGTTATTGTATGATTTAAATGTAAAGTATATCAGTGATCTAATTCTTCATTAATCCTACTAGAATACAAAAACAAGAGTTTGGTTGCAACATCGGATCCTCTATGACCCACCAGAGGTTAGGATCAGGGCCTAAGAGTGAGTGAAGCATACCCCCTGTTGACTCAGCAACCGCTGTTTGAGCTCGTTTGCTTTGATCATAGGTTAACCAAGTAAGTCCGTAGTATTACCTCTTACAGATATTCTGTTTACAGGTGATCTTTTTTGAATTGTAATTTACATAAACTTCAGTTATTTAAGTCTAAAAATTGATTGATTGATTATTTAATGCTTTACACCGTTTTGGCATCTTTCACCTATTCCACGGCGGTTATACGGACTTCTCATATCGTCTGGTTTGGGGTGTTTTGAATGTTCCGCTTGAATGCCCTCAGTTGAGCCTACGTCTTTTTCGAACACAGGGAAAATATCGTATCTCTTTTGCGTGCCAAGGGGTTGTGATTCTTGACACGGTGGACTTTTAACTGTCCCATCCGACGGATCATAAAAGTTTTAATTAAATCGTTTAAAGGTTTAAAAGGAAACAATTTGTTGTGTGCATAAAACAGTTGTCTTGTATTATTAAATATTTACAGATTTATTTGTGTAAATATCATCATTTTCTTTGTGTAAAAATTGTTATTATTTACATTTCCTCTCTAGTAACTTTCCTATTGGTTTTTTAACATTCACCATAACGCGCTGTTTCGTGTAGGCGATAAAATCGCTTACATTTCCAAAGGATGTATTTGTTAGTTTAGAGGACAGTTAAACAGATATACACTCTGGTTTGAATATTTCTCTGAAGTTAAGTAAGAATTGTGTCCAATTTAGTTGTCCCTATACGTAAATCGTGATAATTAACTTCTCCTGACGTTTTTGTGTTTATTATGTTACTCGGCTTGTTTTACTCTCTCTCTCTCTCGACGCTCGCTCTACTGTTATTCGCAGAAATCCCAAAATATATTTTGCCAAGAGAAATTTTATATATGTTTTTATAAGGGTATTTACATCAGTGGTAGGGATAATTTTTTTATTGTACAATATCGTACTGAAGTGTGCATCTTTTGCCTCTTTGTCTCTTTGGTGTGTTTGGCCATGGATACTCAATTGTTGACTTGGAATATCAGTGGCAGATCAATTATATTTACCTGTTTATTTAGAAGACAGTGGCTTCGGTTTAATATTCTAATAATTGTATGGATGTATCAATGATTCATGGCTTAATGGATCTGTAGAATTAAGATGAGTCTGAAAATGCTCGGTATAAATGTGTTATTCATTGGAAATTTTAATTATATCAAAAGCGGTTTGCTTTTCGGCTTGTAAAATTGTTGCCTCTCGTTGGGAAGTCTGCCGAGAATAACAAATCTGTTTCTTTACTGCAGCGGCCAGCGACTTTATTGTGATCTTGTATCGTCTGTTATAATATTACAAGATCGTAAAATGTTTGGGGCCTGTTTTATTTCGAAGAATTTTTGTTTGATTAAAAAGCGGGATTTGTTTTCAGTTTTCTTATATCTCTAGCTAGTGGTGTGCTGCCTTAGGTTTATAATTTTCCATGGCGGTATTTCAGAGCAGTTGAGTGTTTTACAATATTCAAAGGTATAAGTCAGATTCCCGTATTTTTTTTTTTATAACCTCGTAAGCCAATT
>CAJDSM010041528.1:9051-20058 GCA_903981925.1 Ostrea lurida | reverse complement strand
ATATCAAATGGGCATAATTATGAAAATTATTTTTGTTAATAATGATAGGACATCATCTGTATATCTATATGTGCTATTGAAGGACACGGCAAGTATTTTTTGTTTTTATCCCCTAACAGTTTTGAACACATTCTGCTTCGTATGAATGTAAAAATAAGTCTGTCAATAAGGGGGCACAATAAGTGCCCATAGGAATACCAACGGGTTGTTAGAAGACATGGTCTCCAAAGACTACATAAATATAATCTTTAAGAAACCCAAATATGTTCTTAATATCTAATTTTAGTGCTTTTGTGGGCGATCAGAGTGGTTTCTAACAAAGTATGTATCTTGTTTCCCAGCTACCAGAAATTCGTATTTTCGGTTGCCGTATTTGTTCAAAAAGCAATTATCTATTATCTGGAAAAGCCTAGATTTTAACTTGTCGTGAGGAATTGTTGTATAAAGTATGGAGAATTTTTTTTAATGAAGTTTTGATGCAGTCAGTTTTGAAAAAGAAACCAGCCACTTGGTGGGTGCATTATTAATTGCTTTGTATGAAGAAAGAGCATTATGTATTATCAAAAATCTGCAAAATGGCATTTTTAAATCTTCATATTTGCAGATTGTGAAACAATTCAAATGATTCTGAAAAGTATCTATTAAGAGAGAATCTCTGAAGCCATAAATAAACTGAAAATTTTATTACAGGAAATTTATGCAGATGTACTGGATATCGACCAATATTAGATGGATTTAGGACTTTTACAAAGGCAAGTGCTTATTTGTAATTTCATGTTCCAAGTATAGAGTGAATAGGTATGCCATGAGTTGGACCTTCATTGAAAAGATTCTTTTTAATATCCTCCTCACAATTCATTGCGAGAGATGATATAATTATAGGTCTGTATTTAATTATGTGGTGGGTACATGTGTGTTTGTGGCTTTGTTATCAAGAGATTTTTGGGTCCAAAGGTCAATGTCACTAAGGGAATTATAGCAATAACCTGCAGATACTCTACATACCATATTCATGCTTGTAGCTCTGTTATCAAGAGAAAGTTGCTATCCAAAGTTCAAAGGTTAAGGTCATTCATAGAAAACCCTTATAGACATTCATTGTGCTAGAGTATGTCCCTCTTTGTAGAGCCCCTTATGAAAAATATAGAGAATATTCATTATTTGAAGTAAAGATTAAGGAGGTTGTTACTTTACCGTATCGACTGCTACTTAATGGGTTTCAAAATTTCAATGGTTTTGTTTCAGGAATACTGTCAGATGGGGGAGAGGTGTTGCAGAAATACAAACTTCATGCAGTATAATGGAAATGACAACTTAGAGGAAGGGGTAGGGAAACATGCTTCCATTCATCACAGTGCTGTGATGGATTCAATTATCATTCTATCCGGTAAAAAGGTAATATATGAGTGCATTATTAATAGTTGTACATTTTATTGTATTTGCAGATTTCGTCTGAGCTGTTTGACAGCAGTACATTTTTACCAACTGACAGCACCCAGGATCCAATATTTCCACCTGGTTTGAGAGTAAGTGCAGCATTGCTTACCAGTAATCAATATATTTTTTTCTATCTTCAAACCATCATTAAGTCTTCCAAACGAAGTTTTTAAGTCTCCCAAACGATGTTTTTAAGTCTCCCAAACGAAGTTTGGAGACTTATTGTTTTTGTACGGTTTTTATTATTTTCCTTTCTTTACCCTGAACTTGTTCGTTGCTTTTCTCAAAGAAGGACAGCAGTAATTAAACAAAACTCTGGGATATGATAGGCCTGCATATCTAGTTGTGCACCCTTCTTTAATATTTTTATTTGGGGTTGGCCAAACATATTGGGGAGGGGTGTCAAAGGGATGTCGGGTCTAACAATGAATCCTATGGGGAAAATTTTAAACTCTATTGTAATTGGTTATAACTTGAAAACCGTCAGAAATATTGACATGAGAATTTCAGAGGCATGTACTGAATGTTACAGGCAATATATGTTATACATTCAATATGGCCCCTGAAGTCAACCCCGCCCCCCAGAAACGGGAAATTGCTGAATATCTCGAAAACCATTGAAATCTCCACCCCGAAACCATATAAATTCTTATTCCTTGTGGCAGGGAGCATCTGATGGTATGTAGGTCATGACCATACGTGATGGTTCCGTTCCCCCTTAAAGAAGAAGTGTCCTAATATCTCGAAAACCTTTGTGATCCCAACCCTTAACCCATACTTATTCTTGTTTCTGGTGTCAAGGAACATCGAATGGTATGTGGGTCATGACATTACGAGGTGGTTCTGTCCCCCTTTAAACAGGAAGTACCCAATTATCTCGAATAACGTTGAGATCGCCACCCTAAACCATATATATTCTTATTCCTTGCGTCAGGAAGCGTCTGATTATATGTAGGTCATGACCATATGGGGTAATCCGGTCCCCCTTAACGACGACAGACCCAATTCGAAATTTCGTGCTTCTGCGCAGAAAACCGCGCATATTCAACTTTCAAAGACATAAACAAAAAATCTTCACTCTTTTTTATATAAAAGTATTGAAAGTCTACGGCAACCTATTTAGATTATAATTTATCATGAACATTATTTATAGTGGTGACGTTGAACATGTTACTGGTCTTTGTATTTGACGTCACAATGCCGATTTGTGCGGGGGAATCGATGTTGTTGTTGAAAGCTTGAACTCTATGCCAAGAGTAGATAGCAGAGAACTTGTCACACGAAGAGCAATGTAATTTATGGCAAAAAAAGTCGGTTTTATCTCAATTTCTTTTTTATAAAGAGAATACACTGAGATATAATAAATGCTGTTTATTTTTATTGTGAACCTTAGTTATTCGTTTCCGAATAAACAAGTACCATTTACTACCTATAGTGTACTACTTTGCACATGCATTTACATTCAATACATGTACGAAATGTTTTAGAAATCCTATTTTAATTAATACAAGTAAAACTGTCAAAGGAAATTAAAATGTTTTTTTCTTATAATGGTTATCTACAGAAAACTGATATTTGTCTCTTTTCAATACAAAATACGCGTGCTAGTATTCAAATGTTTCATTTATTTAGAAAGTTATAGCAATTGTAAAAATAATGAAATATTAACAATGAAGTGTTAACATGTAGTGTAGTACAAATTCATCTATCAATGCAAGCCGCAATGCCATGTTTATATTTGAATTATTGAATTAAGACAGTTTATATATTACATATTTGAAACTGAACCCTGAAATATTATACAATGATTCAAATGCTTGTACTTATGGAAAATGACATTCTCCAAATCTATATGTTAATAATGGAAAAATATGACGCTAAAATAGAAAATACTTATTTTATTCTCTCGTTTGCAATATATTTCATTGAAAATTGGTCAAAAATCGCCTTTTACACAAACCCCTGAATTGATTTTGGCTGATGCATGCCACTTTTTCTTTTATAATTTTGTTACTTTAATGTTGTCCTTACCATCATCTTCAATTTAGGATTTTTAGGAATTTTTTTTTAATATCAATTTCTATTATTCACTACAAAGGAAATTTCCTATTATTTCTTTTAGCAATACTGTTTTCAATAGCGCTACGTTTTTAAAACGCTCCCCGCCTAAAATAATGAATGATGACCCTATGATGTTTTTTTTCATGGATTTTAACTAATTAATATGTACTCATAGACTCATATTAAAATTTTTAAAAATTCTTTATTTTCAGAAAACGAAATTATATCCGTTCGTTCGTTAAACCGAATGTGCCCCTAATATCTCGAAAACACTCGTGAATCCCACCCACTAAACCATACAATATTCTTTTTTCTTGGTGTCATAAGGAACGTGCATCGGATGGTAAGTGGGTCATGGCATTACGGGGTGTTCTGTCCCCCTCAAAACAGAAGTACCAATTATTTAAAAAAAAAACAAAACCGTTGAGATCCTCATCCCTAAAAACCATATAATTTCCTTAATGTTTGGGGAGCATCTGATGGTAACATGTTTGTAGGTCATGACACACAGGGCGTGTCCGTCCCCCCTTAAACCCGAGGAAGTTCCTAATATCTAAACGTTAGAGATCACCCTAAACATATATATTCTTATTCTTGTGTCAGGTGGAGCGGAGAAGGGAATGCTGATGTTTATGTAGGTCATGTCCCATTCTTGAAACAGAATAGCCCTAATTTAACAGCCGAACTCATTGAGTGTAGTGCTTCGTTTGGAGACTTTAATATCGCCGATTTTAATTTACATCTTGTTATTTTAAAAGTCCATGTCATTACACAATATCTCGGGTATTCACAAATGTATATCTCTTGGAGTGGTGATCATGTGTGGTTAAAGTCTTGAAGATGTGGTTGAAGATCTAAACATGTTGATGGTTTTGTTCCTTGTTTGAGACTGAACAAGTTATGAAAATCACAGAGTGTCGCTCTGGGCGCACAGACAGAAACTACGGTGTACCACACCACAACTCTACAGGAACTACTAGAGCTCAAACACAGACATCGCTGACGCCAGACCGTGCAATTGGAAACACGGAAGTTGTGAGCAAATTACAAATTCCCCTACTGAATCCATCACAAGGCACTTTAATGCATAATTTCGTCACATTCATGTCATATCAATCTATAGTTTGAATAAATGTACATTAAATATTGTTGTAGATATTGTTTCACCACACTGATTTAACACTTACGGGATTGTCCGTTTAACCCTGAATCAAAAGACTATGGGCCTCAACGGTGGGTGTGACCGGTCAACGGGATGTGCTTACTTCCTCCTAGACACCTGATCCACCTCTGTGTGTGATCCAGGGTCCAGTGTTTGCAACAACTTTGGGTTTTTGTAATTCTATTTGGAGTTTCCGAGATTGATCACTGTTCGTTACTTTGCCTTAATATTTGATATTGGCTTATTGCTTACATGTAAGCATAGGTTGATTTGTAAGTTTAGTACATAGTAAAATGTTACTATTCATCCTGTCAACCTAAATAAGTTAGCTTTTTCGATCATTGTCAAACTTTCATCATTTAAAGAATGGTTGAAGATTTCAAAAAACATTGGTTATCTGGCTACAATTTTTTCTTAAATTGACGTCCCTTTTTCTAGGTGTAGAGATCAAACTTGCAAAAACATGTGCTACAAAACGATCATCGCACCCCATCACATTGAAGAGCTGAACAAGAATTTCAAAAAGGAGTCAGCGAGAATAGGTAAAAAACTTTTGAGCTTCTGTCAGTCTGCGTTATTGAAGAACATTGCAGGTGCATTAAAGACATGAGGTGGATCTTGTTCATGTACTGTTTAATTAGCTTTTTTACTCTTTATAGTTTGAATTTTATTAACATCGTTCAAAATATTTTCACCAATGTGCATACCTTCCTTTTCCTAATATCTCGTTAGAAAAATATCAAACAAGAATTTTTCAAGCAGATTTGTTCATACTGTTTAATAGCTTTACTCCTTTAATAGTTTGGAATTTTATTACACGTCAATATTTTCACACAATGTGCATACTTCTTCCTTTCCTGTCTTTCAAGATAATCAAACAAGAGTTTCAAGAGTTGTAGAAATGTTTAGATGGTTTGGCTGGTCATTCAAATCGAGAATGTGGCAGTGAGTTTTAAAATACTTGCTTTTCCTTTAATGACATTCTCCTACTGAATATAACATACACATGTTACAGATTTTTTACTGTTTACCATTGGCTCTGTATACCAAGTACAAGTTGCCATACAATTCCGATTTTGTGCTGTACACTGCATTTTAACGTGTAATACAGGCTCAAATTTGTAAGTATATTACTACTACCATGTATACATGTTACGCGCATGCCTCCGCGCATGTTAACATTACAGTGCAAAATAGCACACTTCGATTCTGCTGGTCTGCTTATTCATTGTAAACATCTAATATTTACATTTGTTTTTTGCTTGATGTGATAAAGGAATATTTCCTATGGACCTTACTGTAGTTGTAAACTATGTGCATAAGAATACACACAATACTTGATAATTATAAATACATCTATTTGATGGTTGGGATTCCAGAGAGAATGAAGTTAATGTAGATACAAGAATAATTTTGAAAAATAGCATGAAAGTATGAATTGCAATGCCTCATCTAAGTATAATTTTCATGAAGTTGGTTTATAGGTGTTTCATGAAGTATCCATGGTTCGGCATTCAGTTTCATTACCCCCATGTTATTTTCAAACGTGATATTTCTTAAGAGTATGCAAAATATTCACACATATACAGTGCTTGCATACCCAAACTCTAATATTTGCTGTATATCACTTTCTATTGTTCAGGCTTGTAAGGAGAGGCAATAAGTAAGTTGTCAGAACTTGGTTTTCACCTATCCTGTCAATGAGCTCAATACATTGTATAAAAATTGAAAATGTGTTTTCAAAAAAACATGAAAAAACTAATTTGCTTGTACATGTGATTAGCATGCTAATTCTGGATGCAATCAAGATTCTCTATCTTCTACCACCATGTGTATGAAAAACTTGATTGATCTACACAAATATTATTTTATTATACATTTTTTTTTCGTGGATTGGACTCCCAATTACCTTGATGAATGATTTGACTTTCAATCGCTGAATCAGATATGAAGTTTGATTACCAAAGTTTGCACACATTATTCAAAGACGTCTTTTTAATACTCGGATGTTAAACTAACAGAGCACGATAATGCTTTTTCAGTCTCAAACACTTCGGGTCTACAGCCCGTTGCTATGTAATGTACTATGTTACTAAATTGAATATCCGGATGATGTATTTATTGCAATATTAAAATTAGAAATTCAATATCAAAATTAAAGATATATTCCCTCAGCATAGCTTATTCCTTCGAATTCTTTGGCAACTACCATTTTCATTTTCTAAAATTTTACTTTCCTGTTTCGGATCAAATTTCGGTTGAGCATCATGACCAGAGACATAATTTGTCGAAATGCGCATTGGTTGCATCAAAATTGTACGCTATATGATTATATTCTTAAAATACATTAGAAAATACAATCATGGCTTCCGCTAAGGCTATCTACCACAAATTTAAAGCATTTATCACCCCCTTCTTAAATTTGTGGTTGTTTATTTTATGGTACCTGTGATCATGATAAGTAATGTAGAACTGTGTTTATTACATTCTTTTTTAAAAACTTATGGGTTTAAGTGGAATGTAAACGTTTTTGACATTTTTTGCCTATTGAATTCAGTCATAATTATGATGAAGAGAGGCAACACCTAAACAAATATTTCAACTTTTATTTTTTAGATTTTTTTATGATTTGTTTTTGAAAAAACGGAAAATATACATTTTTGTCCTAACCCTTCCATTACAAAACTTTGTATTGAAAAAGTTAAGGCAAAATGTCAGTATGGTATGGACAAATGAAAACAAAATTTAATTCAGTGTATGTATTATTTCTATTTGAGGAAAAATCGAAAAAAAAAATATCGAAAAAATTCTCGTCTTTTTATTATAAAGGCAGGAACAACCCTGGAATATATGTCAATTTGGAGAAGCACATATGTTACAAATATATATTCAAACCTAGAAATTGAATAAAAGGTTTATAAAAAAGAAATACATGATATTTTTTTTCCCAAAAACTTGTAATAAAATATTGTTTTAACAAAGAGATTAACATTTCTTAATGTATAGGAATAAAAAAGCAAGGACAAACATTTTGATTTCACAATTTAATAAATTTTCGAAATCTGGTTATTACATGGGCATTATCTGGACATTAGGAAGGAATTTAGGCAATTTTATTAACTTTAAAAAATACTTTCAATCTGTTATTTTTTGGATAAAAGCTTGGATACCTTTAAAAATAGCCCTACACTGATTATTAATCCAAGTTAAAAACTAGGTCCGTATAGGACCCGTCGCTTATATTTTCGCCGCCAACATTGAACCCGACCGTATATCGCATAATCAAACACCATACACGTCTGAACTATCCGATGATTTTTACAAATTATACAAGAGTGTACCGAAAATTAAAAGGGAGAAAAAAATACCGATTTAATTAAGTGGAATTGTGCAATCGTGGAAACTACCAATCGAATTTAAGCTTCATTTTGATTGTGACAATTACAAATGGGGTATTTACGCCGAATGTCGAACATTTCGGCCCATAGGCGTTCCGTCCATGACACTCGGTCCAATATTGGACACTATATTGAAGTATTAAATCCACACACACAGTACAAGATATATATACTATTTCAATTTCCCTATTCATTCTTGTTATTGTCAATCGCATAAATATTGTGTTGGTAGTTGAAGTGCACTTCATACGCAAGTTTATGCACATGTGAAAAAGCATATGGAATATGAAGATAGTTTTGTGCGGGGAAATAATGGAAACGCACGGTGTAGGTGTTCTTGGTCAATGGTATAGTGTGGGTTCAATGTTGGAGGCGAATATAAGCGATAAATCTATTTTGTGCGGTTTCCTAATACTTTCTTTCTCGGACTAAAACGTTACAACCGAAAGTAGACCGTGTTTTCAAGCGGAAACGCTCACTTAATTATAATATGGACGAACGTTTCATAACTACCTTAAATAATTATTTTCTGTATATACTTGAAGGCACTGGGAAAATAGTGCAAGCAAAAACCAGATCACTCTTGTTAGATAAAGAATTACAATTATAGTGCATTTGGGAAATTCTATTGCTAGCTATTCAGAAACATAATGACAGCCAGTCCAAGTTCGGCATCGGAAACCCCTTGTTATTGGGCTTTGCTGGGGTGTACTTACAGTGCCTCAAAAGGTTTCTCATTCTCTAAGCAGTTATTTACTGATGATTTTGATTTAACAATGCATGTTATTATGTATTCGTAAACTATACTTTTCAAAACTTTTTCCTGATGGAGTTTTGCCACCTGTAGTTATACAAAGTTAAAGTTTGAATTCACAATAAACTGTTTTTTTTTAGGACAAAACATGTAACAGCGCATAGAAAACTATATGTTAATTTTTGCGCTTTATAAATGAATAAAAATAATAATAATAATATTAAGTGGCTGTCAATGTTTGATATCGTAAAACTTCAGTTTACAGATACAATCTGCTTAAGAGGAATATCCAATGAATATCTAATCATAAGAAAATTCCTATATTTCTCTCAGAGGATGGAACAAGGACAGATTTGATGGCATGGAAAGTTTTTCCCTGAGTACAGAAAAATATAATCACATCGCAAGAGAATATTATGTCTGTCAAACTTCCTTATGCAGCAGGTATGGGAACTACAATAGGCCGAAATTTTGGTCTTAATAGAGTAAAAGATTATTGTTAGTATTCTTCATCACACTGCTTGATTTGTGGTTCTTTTAAACATTTGTTTTTATTATTTTGCTGGTTACGTTTTTCAAAGCTTGGAATAGTAAAGCAAAGTATCTGTATTTCCCCTATAAAGGTACAGTTCAATTACTCTATTTCCTAAGCTGCATACATGTAAAGCTGATTTAATCATGCATTCATTTAGGATTGACTGTCTATAATTTTTCGTGAACAAAACTGAATATGAAGTTGTAATATATTTATCTTCAAATGATTATTTCTTTGCCGATTTACAAGGCAAGCTAACAGAAGAGAGGATACATTGCCACTTGTCAATGCAGGGATTCAGTTCATGTTGAATTACAATGTCTAAACATCATTAAAGAATGAGGCTGGCATTTGCGTGCATGCTCCCACTACATGATGCCTACTAAAGCTTAAAAGAACTGTAAAGGAGTAAGTATTATGTGATGCATCAAGCAATGAAGATCTTGTAAATGCGTATTGTGGTATGTTATCAAGCTAGGAGAGAACTGTAAAGAATGACGTATTGTGTTATTGCATCAAAAGCTATGAAAAACTGTAAAGGATACGTATTGTGTGTATGACATCAACTATGAAGAACTGTAAAGGGAGTACGTAATTGTGTTGTACGACATCAAGCTATGGGGGAGAACTTTAAAGAGTACCGTATGATGGTATCATCAAGCTATGAAGAACTGTTAAAGAAGTACTATTGTGCGTATGATCAAGCTATGGGAAGAACTTAAAGGAAATACGTATTGGGTGTCTGGTACGTACATCAAGCTATGGAAACCTGTAAAGGCGAGGTACGTAGTGTGTGTAATGTCATCAAGCTATGTAAACTGTAAAGGGAGTGCCTTATTTTGTGGTTAACACAGTCAAGCTTAGGAGAACTTGTAAAGTTGAGAGGACTAGGCCTGTGATATTGGCATCAATCTAGTTTTAAAACGTTTAAAGGGAGTACCAGCCTCCACTGGACTGAGGGGTGGAGAGAGCAACGCGTGGAAAGAACTTAAAGGCACATTTAGTTGGCGTGGATAAGGAAGGATATATGGCTTCTGAAAAATCGAGAAAATGAAACTTTCTATTGTGTATGTCAGATTAACCGGAAGTGGGATGCTTATCGTACTTCCGGCATTTCTAGGAGCGGGGATTATAGCGGTAAATAATAGATTTTCACACTATGTCTATCGAAGGAAGAGGTGCGCGGGGTTAGTTCTTCTTAATAAATATGAGTCGGTGTATAGGTTTTGATTTAAAGAAAAAGAGTGTTCTCTTTGAAATTTACGGATATGTGTTCTTATACAGCCCTTCCAAGCTGATGACGACCGGAAAGTGAGCCACCCGGGCTGAACGTAGTGGTGATTACCCTGATTCTGTTCGCTTACTTTGACGAGATCATATCTTTTGGTAAAAAAGTTCTCATTTCTTCTGATCTTTTTTACCTACGGTATGTTTTCTGAGAAAATAAGGGGTGACAAGATGACTGATATGTGTTTGTGACATAAAAGAGACATGGGCCCAAAACCGGTTGTTACCGGTAAATCGGCCATTGATTTTGACGCGCCGGAAAAAGCGGCAGTGAATTTGGAAAAAATAATAAAAAAATAAAATCAGCTTGAGGCGGGGGTGGTGTTATTTTCGTTCTCCTCATCTCTATGAAATTTCAAGAAAAATCCATCAA
>CAJDSM010041527.1:589-13799 GCA_903981925.1 Ostrea lurida | reverse complement strand
AAATTGAAAGTATATAATAAAAAGGTTACATGCATAGACTTTTGTATGAAAAAATATGACGACCTCGTGTATTTTGTCGCGAAAGCTCGGTCCGTGTACGCGCCAAAAACCCCGGTCGTCATATTTTCCCATACAAAGTCTATAATCTATAATGACTACATGGGAGACATCCTTCTAGCCCTATAAAATCTGTAAAATCCAAGAACTGCTTCGTCAATAACCGGTAATCGATCGCTGGTAAATAACTAGACAGACGTACGGCGTATCGACCCGAGTAGAGTTTTTTCCCCCCATTTTCTACCCGAACTTCCCCAAAGACGATGATTATACTAAATGTCCGGTGAACAACGAATAAATAAGCGACACCTGATGGACCACGGTATGTAACAACGAGACGGTATGTAACAATTTGTTACAAACCGTAGCACGAATGGCGACATTATGTAACAACAACTTTGTTACATAGCGTCGCCATATGAGCTACGCTTTATAACAACTTGTTATATACCGTGCTGCAGATGGCAACGGTATGTAACAAATTGTTACATACTGTGTGGGAACTGCACCTTTTTGAGTAATTGGGGGGGGGGGGGGTTAAAATATTGTAGATGCCTTTCAATAATTGTGTTTGTTAGTGAGTTTATAGGTGTATGGTGTTCAATATTAAATTTTGTCTTATTTGTATCTTATTTAGGGGAAAATCATGAAAGTATCTTTTAAATTCAAGTATTGCCCGACGCATGAATTAAAAACAATCATTTTCGTGTTTTATATGCCATCATGAAATAAAGCAAGAATAACACAAATTTGATTGTGGAATTAAATGTACTTGAAAATCACACGCAACCGGTATACACTCACTAACACACTGATGAAAAGGAATCTACAAGATTTTAAAATTACTCAAAACGGTGCAGTGGATTGGTCTATATCTGTAAAAAATCGCCAAAAATGACTACATTCTAAAAATTACGAGGAAGTGTGCGCCCTTATAAATCCACCTCTGATTATTTCAATCTAACACACGCCATAACAAAAAAAAAGAAGCTGAAAAAGAAAATTCCAACCACTTTCACTTATACAGTCTACTGGCTGACTCCCTAAGCTTTTTCAAAGCTAACCACCTTGTGACGAAGTCTATTTTGAGAAAATGTTTATTTGAATTACATGTAACTCATTTCCCAAGAATCGGTTATCATTTTCTCTATTGTTTTATCCAATTCTCTCTATTGTTTATCATTTTCTCTATTGGGTTTTCTTACAACTTATCCAATAGTTTAAAGTGTTTGATAATCAACCTGAACTTCTTCAATAAGACAACCTTTTTAAATTCTTAGGATTTCTAATTTTTTCGTATTTCATTCCCACAAATTCCCCATAAACGCACGCGCCAGTTCAAGATAAACGCCACTAATAATAATGTCAGCCCGCGGGCTGAACAAATTACTAACCAAACAAAGTAGCAATATGGTTTCCGGTTCTAAAAGCATTATCCTTTCACGTAGAATCACCGCATCATAGATTACCCTTGAAACGAGATGTTCCTGTTTTTTATTTCAAACTCTGGGGTCAAATGGTCAAGTGCCCGTGGACATCAAGTAACAATATGGTTTGTCTGGCTTTCAGCGTGTTTTACTTTCCACATCGAGTCATCAAATAATCATATATGCATACAAACTACCCATTGGGTTCGAAGATGATCAATACTATTGAATTTTGGGTCAAAGGTCAAGCTCACTGGGCATTACAGTGCAGTATGGTTTCTTTTAAAAATTTGAACGGTTAACAACACCATTTGTGAGAAATTCTGAAATGATGTCTAGTGAATTTGAAATAGGAATACATATGCATATTTTGAAAGATGATACAATATGAACACAGCCTATGAGCACTTAAAAATGCAAATATGAGACTCGCCGTATGGGATATGATACTCACGGTGAACCTTTAAAGGACTGTGGGCCTCTTGTTTCTCTCTTCTGCAGAATATTCATTTGATATTTGGTACATTGCTTGACCATACCAAGTTACAGATCAAGTTTGAATTTGGTTTTGAATGCCATTCACAATTTTTTCACTGAGTGATGGCGCCTTGATAGAAAATTTCATTGAAATTATCAGTTTTCCACACTTCCTGCTGTGCAAGATCATTCAATTTGAATATTTGGTTTACATTGCTTTGCCATAACCAAGTTCAGATTACAAGTTTGAAATTTGGATTTGAAATCTAATTTATTTTTAGTCCCTAACCGACTTGAAGTCCGAAGGGACTTTAGGTTTGCAACTCCGTTTGTTTTAAGTCTGTCCGTCAGTCAGTCCCGGTAAATAGATTTTCCGCACTTTTTTCTCACTACTTGCAGATATTCATTTTGATATTTGGCAGACATTGCCATTGCCATAATAGTTAAACAGATCAAGTTCGAGTTTTAGTTTCGATCGATTCATTTTTCATGCAGTTATGGGCCCTTAGCTTAGAAATTTTCATAACTTATCAGTTTTCCGTCTTTACATTTTTTTCCTCACTGCTTGCCCCGATAATTCATTTGAAATTTGTACGTTTGACTTTTGCCATAAGCAAGGTATACAGATCAAGTTCCAATCTGGTTTAATGCTCCATTCATTTTTCGCGCAACATGAGTTATGGGCCTTGTCCTATCACTGGTTCTTAACCCATAAGTAGGATATAGCCTACATATGCATTTAGAATTAATTAAGTTGGAGAGTCCAAATGCTGTTTGTGAATCGGTCAGGGACTATGTATTGCCTATGCAATATTTCCATCGAATGCTTATTCACTGAAAGTATATTTGGCCCTTGTTCACATATCACTGGTTCACTCATTATTCCCTTTACCATAGTATGATATTAGCCTATATCATGAAATTAGAATATTGTTGTCGGTCCCAAAATAATTTGGTGTAAATCGGTAGGAGGACTATTTATTGCTATGGAGCAATACTATCAAGAAATGCTTGTTAATTCGAGTTTACGGGGATACTAGTATATCGAAATCAACATATTAGATAAAAGGGCTCACATTGGGTGTCACCAGCTGCCCAAGGGATGCTTACTCCTCCTAACTCTTAATTTGTGTTCCGTTTAAGATTAACGAGATTGGTCATTGTTCGTAATCTTCACCTTTTCATGAATGAAAAGTATTATCAAGATTCTAACGAAGTATACAAGATTAAGAGTAGGACAAACTCGGACCCCTGGACACACCAAAGGTAGGATCACGTGCTTAGGAGGAGTAAGCATACTTGATGACCGGTCACACCCGCCGTGAGCCCTATATCGTGATCAGGTAAACGGAGTACTCTGTAGTCAAGAATGGTCTAGCAATGAGTATGAAACACGGTAGACAGAATGACTGATTGTATTTGTGAATTAGATTGTTATAACGACCATAGAATTTGCGAAATGTTGACTTTCAACGAATTGTTAACAGAATACTATATATATGTAAACATGTATGTAAAATTGATAATTAAAGCTATTTTTCACATATTATTCAAAATACTAACACTCAAGTTGATTCCTTTGGAAAATATAGTTCTTTGTATTTCACTATATAGTTTTCCATTATTCTGCAGTTACACCAATCTTGAACTTTTTTAAACAAAATTTGGCAAGGGATGAGAGATAAAACAAGTATCATTATGATCTATCCCATTCTTCGTTTTGTTTTTGATCATATTTTATTGAATGATCAAAAGGATTGGAGACCGAGATAAAACTAAAGTTATTAACAACTACACAATGGCTCTAGTCTTATGCCCCCGCCCCCATTGGGCGGTCTAGATTATGTTCCAGAGGCGTAGGAGCTGAAGTATTTGAGAAAGGGGGGGGGCCAGAACTTCAAAGTGTTTGTGTGAGAAAAAAAAAAAAGGGGGTCCTTTATAGAACACTGAATAAGTCGGGCACACCCTAATTGTTTGTTTTTAATGCCTACACGAAAAAAAAAATTATTAAAGAAAGGGTGGAAAAAGAAGTGGGGTGGGGGGGGGCAAAAACATCCCCCCCCCACTTTTAAAAGTGGGGGGGGGGGCATGGTGCCCCCCCCCCCTGTGTTCATCTGTTGTTTTGCTATAGCAAAGAATGATTCAATTAAAGATCCAGATTATAGAATTGAATAAATCTATGCTATGCAAAAACTACCGCTCATATATTTTTCAATCACACTTTACTTACGAAGAATGGGTTATTTCAAGGTTGATTTCCAGTAGCGATATGATATAATATATTGATTTGTTTTACCGTATGCTTTAGTAATAACGGGCAAAGAAAAATAAACCTTCAGTATTTCCTTCTTTGAATAAGCTAGTGAGTTGTCTTTCTTCCACTAGTAGAGATTTAATCACCAGCTGAAAAAGGTTGACAAAAACCAGAAAATCGATTATTNTCTTCCACTAGTAGAGATTTAATCACCAGCTTCCCCTGGTGTAGAAAAAGGTTGACAAATACCAGAAAATCGATTATGTTGTACATCTGTACAGATTTCTTTTATGCAAATGTACATATAATTTTGTCGTGCAAGTGAAATATGAAAGAGAATCAATTTTATTTTTAATCAAACCATCATATGTTATTATCAAAGTTGATAAAATACAAATGCATGCATTGCATTTAGACTGAGTGTAATTTAGCGGTTTTAGTTGAAACTTTGAGATAAACAGGTATTAACCTAGAGAGAGTTAAATATATTTCACATAAATTAAAAGATATGTGGTACACCTGTACAGTTCCCTAGGCCTAGGTAATTTGTACGCTTAAAGAGACACTACAGCTCATTTTTCATATTTTTATCAAGTGCTATTTAAAATACGTATCAATAAAATGATAACAATAATATCGATTCCGATTATTTTGAACAATTTGAATGCATCAATTAGTTCTCAGCTGCGCTATGAAGATCATCCGGAATTCAAAAGTTTCTTTAATTTTACACCACGTGATTTAGAATGACAATAGACGTATTATGTAGAAACTCATTAAAATACCCCTTTAGAATCCACACTCGCTTTTCATGAATGGGAATGCCCCCTGCCTCTTATAATTCATTACTCTAATGAAAAACCTTCCATGCCGTTTGTGACGTTTTCAGATAAAAATAGCACTTACTTATTAGCCCTGCATGAGTGTCTGACTCTCATAGGCTCAAGAGTGGTTATCAAACGGTTATACAACGATCCCCACGTAAATTATAGATCTACTTTGCGTGTTATGAGTTGTATCTCGTTCTGCTCTAGCCTCTTTTCTTCCAAAATCTGTAAAAATCCTGGATATATCCATTGTATGCATCGACATGCCGAAATGTTTATCTTCTGTGCGCATGCGTGTACAGATCGAAAGGCGGTGACTCGTTTGAGGGTTTTTTTTGGGGGGGGGGGGTTATAAAGCTTTTATTTTATTTTATTTATTTGTTTTTTTTGGTATGGGCCGTTAAAAAGTCTTTATAAATGTGTAATTTTCGCAAAGTTCATACATTCAACTTTGCAACAAGAATTGAGATAGCTTTAGGAAAAAATGTCAGTAAATGATTTTTTGCGCAAAATGAACTGTAGTGTCTCTTTAAGATATAGTTCTAAAGAAAGCAGACTGGAAGGGTGAAAATCGGCCCTGTGAAACGATGAAACTTAAAGTGAAGTTTCAACAAATTATTTTCTACCCAAATGATTAGTCTAGATCTATGCAGGTTAGTTTATCAGGGTGTAAAAACTCACCACATTTTTATGATAAATTGTCCAAATTCCATATAGAGCACAGAAGTGGACCAGGAATCTAACCTTCCTGATATCATATTTAATCTGACACCCCCCCCCCCCAAAAATAAATAAGATTGGTCCAAGTTTGTGCTCTACATGAAATTCGGACATTTCATCTCAAAACTATGTTGATTTTAAGCAAATTATCGTATTTCGTGATGTTTGGGGAGTAGATCTCGGATACACCAATGCAAAATTCCGAATGCCCGTTGTTTGTGTGTTGCACCAATCAACGGGATACGAGTTTAATATATTTACATGTGTATTTTATTGGATTAATTGTTAGCATATGACCCAAACCATTGAAAACATATTGCAATAGCAAGTCATGTCTCCTATTGGCGACCTTATATGTTTGAGAGTTGGAATTCTATGCAAACCATGTACATTTCTACGATTGGGCGGTAACTGCTTTTCAATATTTAACGACGAATCAGGCAAACTTGTATGTCATAAATGATATAAAATTTACAGAGAACAAGAATTAATTCAGTTTTTAACTCAGTTTTTGTTCAAATAATTCAACTGTAATAAAAGTGAAACAACTTCTCATTCATTAGTCAGATTCCTAAATGCACTGTGGGGAAAAATCCGAAAAACAAAATTCATAACTTTCGTAAAATTCAGTCCACTTTGATGAAATTTGATAAGTCAACCGCAACAAAAGAGAAGCACATTTTTATCTACTCATTTGGTGTCAACAGAACAGATTCCTAAGTTAAAGCATAGTGGAAAAATATGATAACTACATGTATATTTGGCACTTCGTAAAGAGCAACTGTGATGAAACTTAAATTTCATAGTAAGCCACGTATCATTTCAACTTCCTCAAAGAAAGCATGACCTAAAATGTGCATAAAACCAAATGCGACAAAAAGTCCCATAAATCTCGTAAAATTATTCAGTTATGACAAAACTTAAACTTGATCTGTAAACTCACGTTAGTGAACCACATTTGTGAATTAAAGGGTGGTGAAAAAAGTTCGGCACAAAGTCCAATATATCTCGTTAAAATCACTCAACTATGACAAAAATACACACACAACATCAAATCATAAACTAAATTCCAGCTTCCTAAATCAAAGCATGCTGAAAACTAAATGTAAAACTGACAGACGGAGGAAAGGACAGGAAGAGAGACGATGAGGAACCTCTTCGTTTTCACCGGTAGGGGACTAAAAATGACCAAAAACGCCACCTATTTTTAAAAGCATGACATTTCTTAAAAAAGAACAATACCAAAGTTCTCAAGAAGTTGTTTCTTTTCTATGCTTCTAGAGGGATATAATTCAAAAACCTTTCATCAAACATCTGTAGAGTGCATGCCAAAGACGATCAGTCAGTGCAGCAATAACCGAGTTGATGTATATTTTACATAAGTAAGCAACTATTTTTATACATTGTGTATTTCAGTTTTTGCTGCTGTAAAGATATAGAAAACATTAGTGACATGCCCTACATGTTTCTAGGTCTTAAATCGTTTAAATGATCGTTTCATTTCCCGTAAATTATGAAAAGCTAGATTGGATACTCGGCAGTTCAATAAAAAAACAAAAGATTTAAAATGTCGCCTACTTATACAGACAATAGATTCGTGATAAAAAGATGTTTGAATTATAGAAAAAGCTGTCATAATGTCTCACCAGTCGTGCAGAAAGCCAAAAGTTCATGACTATATAAGAAATTTAATTGCTTTTTAAAAAAAATCTACCAATTCTCTTGAAGCACTTTATGACAAACGTCTGAAAACGAAATTGCAACATCCCTTTGCCGCACGAAATTAGTTTTCACTTTCAGATTACCTCCAGGACTTCCTATGATAATGTCAAATTAAGTATCACCTACACTTCTGGGGCTTGGTTTTCGACAGTATCCTAAGATCGATCCTAAAATATATCTTAAGACAGTCTTAGGACTATCATAGGACAATCGTAAATGTCTTAAGATCGTTCTTAAAAAGTTGGACTTGAGATTATCTTAGGATTGTCGTAGGGTTTTTTACAATGATTTTCAAGCAAAAAAAGTGAAAATTATTTTGCCGTTAGTTTCATACACAGAGAGGGAAAAAATAAATTCAATTCAATTTCGGAAAATAACGAACATTTATATCAATTATTTCAAAAGATGAAATACATTTACAAAATAAAAAAAAAAATCCATGAAATGACCAATTACTATATGAATTAATATACATGTAAGTGAGGTGAAAATAATTATATAAGACATCTTCTCCTTCACAATGTCATTTGAGAAGCAAGACAAACATTATTTTCAACTAAAATGAATGAAAATGAATATAGCAATATTGTGTGTTAATAATTGCTCAGTGGGTTGTTATCTTTATATCAATGTATGCACATACGTCCTTTTCTATTACTTGCTTGTTTACATGCGAATAAATTAAAGACGCGCATGTACATTGCAGTACCAAGGACAAGTAATGGGCAATCGTTCAAAAATAAGCCCACCAATATTTTATCCGTGCTTTTCCGAAATATTCTATAAAAGCAACAAAGATTAGTTTTTATTGAAAGATTACAACACGAAAATCCAAACGTGTCCAAGGAGCTGCGGATATTGCTATACGAGGTGGAAAAGAGTTAAAACTTTACTCTTTAGTCGCCTCACTAACACCGCAACAATAACGCTGCCAAAAAAGCTTGGGAAACTGCTCACGAATTTTAAAAAACGCTGTGAACGATACAACAGTGTTAGGATGGTGGACGAAATCAGGAAGAAATGGACCACATACATGAAAAGCACAAAAAAGATGATCACGACTTTTGAGACAATCTTAAGACCATCCTAAGACATGTTGCTTGAAGTTGTAAGATTGAACCCTATCTTACGACGAATCCTAACTTAGGACACATCTTATGACTTTTAAGCATGGCCTAAGACATGACTCAGTCCTAAGACATAACTCAGTCCTAAGACATTACTCAGTCCTAAGACACTTTCGAAAACCAGGGCCCTGTTCAAAAAAGCTTTTTCATTTTTATTACTACCGCGTACCATTTCACTAGTCTTGTTCAGTATTGACTCTCATTAGACGGGTTTGAATTTATATGAAATATGTAACGATTTTCAACATGGCATGTAGAGGCACTGGTTTTGCCCCCCCCCCCCCCCCCGACTTTTGTAGTTTAGTGTTAGTGTTGGTTTATTTCTCCTTTGTAAATTACATTTATATCAAAGTAAATATTCTATCGTCCTGATGATGAGGAAGTGGCCAAATGTTTTTTTCTTTAATTGTTTCAACTCCTTCTTGTACACTAGATAGCCAAACAGTATAGAATATTTATAGTGCTAGTGCCATGTCTATTTACGTGCTAATAATCCCTACGATAAATTACAGTATTTTTAAAATATCCATCATACATGTAGTAATTTACAATTTGATTGTTCAAAAACAGATCTTTTTATTTCATGGCTACTAATATTCTTTTGTGTAACTTAAAGTTTTTGTTTTCTTCGAACTTTTCATATAAATTATAACTCCATTTATTAAGAAAAGTGGTGTGCTCGTACGAGAGTCAGAACACGGGCATTGCAGAATGTATATGGGTGAGGGCATTCATGATCTATGGACACATCTTTAGTTAATGATTATGCTCTAGTACTTTAATTTTACCAATAAGTATGCGATTGATTGGCTGAGCACATTGAAAAAATAATAAATAGTGTGTACCGTAACTCGGTATGGGAACAATCCAAGACGGCACTATTTTTTGTTTCATTTTACATTGCAGCCTCACTGTTTAAAAGTTGTTAGGCCTTCTTTGAAACTGAAAATCAACGGAATTAAATACTTTTTGCTAGACAATGATCGTTCTGCCAGAGCAACATCAAAGTCGATCTTGGGCTGCAAAGTAAACATTAGACCTATATACTGTATGTAGCCTACACATAGATTCGTTGCAAATGCCATCTTACGTTTTTGAAATTAAAGTACATGCTTCGGTTAAATGAACAACCACGATGGCTTCATGTTTGAACTTCGTCGATAAGTTGCTAAATTGAAGCTAATCCCTGCACGATGATAGTAATTTCTATTATCAATGTTTGTTTACATTTCTATAAACCAAATCTTGTACAGTGCAGTTTTGTTTTTGCATTAAATTATAAGGAATGAAGCTCCTTGAATACAATAAAAAACCAATAAATACCACATTTGAAAAATTCGCATCATTTATTTCGAAGTGATCGCCCTTTGCTCCATTGAAACGTAAATATTGATCTATTGGGGGGGAGGGGGTATGGACAATCAGTATGATCATGTAATTATTTTCGTACATTATTCCACAAAGCAATAAGGGTTTTGACGAATATTGTGGTCCCCTTGGTCTTGCTCTATTTGTCAAAACCTTGACTAACTATTTTGGGATAATATACGAAAAAGAAGGTGTTGCATGTATCATGGTGATTTCCCTAAAGGTGTTGTATGAAAAATCGGTAAAATAAAGTTATTCAATATTTTCAGGTGCATGGACAGTATATTTTGAACTCTATTGAATTTAATAATGCCATTAAGCTAACAAATGTGAATTGTTCTTATTTTTCGATTTCAAAATTAATAAGTGTGGACAAAAATGAATTGAAACATAAATATTTTACGCTTGCCCCTAGTGCTGGGAAATCCAACAAGTATTTAAATGACACACACGTAAGAGTTAAAATTAGGATGAAGGTCAGTTCTACGTCACGAGGATGTCCAGATTAGGGAAAATCACCGCTTCTGTGCAACACCCTCCTTTTGCATTATCATGTAAAGGGTATTTCTACAGATTTATTGAGATTTTGTAAATATATCAACATTATTTCTTCAGTGATTTTTTTATGGTGGGGGGGGGGGGGGGCAATAATATCACCGTTATTTGGCTGAATGCAAAAATTTTCTATTTTCCCCCTAACTATAAGTAATATATTTTTCCAAATTTCAGTGTAAGGAAATTACATATGTATATGTTGAAAGTTGAAAACAAAAGTCGCCGAACATTGCTGATAAAGTATAAATGCGTTTCTTTAAATTGGATTTTATTCCCAAACCCCTGCACGTGCAAAAGGTTTTATAAACAATGGAAACAGATACATGTACGTCGTACTACCAGATAACGTGATGTTCAACAGTAAGGTTTCACTAAAATCAGAAAAACACAGACAGTAGAGACGTTCTGTAAACTGATTATTAATTCATATATAAGACAGTTTAATAAATTATCTAATTGAAATACAATTCCTGTGTTTTGCGTGAAATTGTTACGAATGATGGGTCCATTCATTCAAACTCATACTACTTCTATACATGAATTGTTTCAATTTGGTTAAAATCTGCAGCCCATTTCGTAGACCCTCACCATTGTCTACATTTATGACGATAATGGTACGGAGCCCTGACAGTTCCCGTGCTGAGGCTGTCCACCCCCCCCCCCCGTGTCCTCCAAAAGTGGTACGTTAATTGGCGTCCGATCAGCGTACGTCTTCCGCAAAATTGACTGTGTGGGGATCGTGCAATACATTTTACCATGGTTGAACATTTTTTTTATCGTGAATTTTTGAGAATAGGAAGCTGAGCCCGTGATTCCGGAGAAATTATCGCTGCAGACCCCACGCAAAACTACATGTAAGATTCCGAGCTCCGTCGGAGCATCGTAGACCAATTCAAATCATCGTACGGATTGAACCGAACCTCTTTACCACGGCCGTGCAAAGAATGACACGATGTCCACACATAATGTAAACATACATGTAGATAAGTACTCACCATGCCCTGACGATCGCACGGAAAATTGTGCAGAAATTAATAGCTCGGCCACTGTGGCAAATGTAAACCATAATTTAATTGTAGAAAAACCCTAATAAAGTGATTGAGTCATTTTTATTATCCGTTATTCTTCAATATCAAAACCATTAAACACGCATACCAAGGTGAATCTATACTCTCAGTGAATGAAAAATCCCGATAAAATATTTATGAATGACATTACTATAGTAAAAATATCTTTTGAATCACCGATTTAAGGAAACTAAATCCATATCAATGGAATTGTACGATACGATCTAATCAAAAGCTTAATTTAAAAAAAATATAGCGGAAGACGACAGGATGTCTCGCATACTTTGATAATCCAAACTGGGTTAAACAGTATTTAATAGGCTTGCAAGACACTTTCATGCATTATGGTATTGCCCTAGTCCTTTGTCGTTTTTTTCGGAATAGGGTCATTACCGTGCGACAAGGCAAGAACTGAGAATGCCCTCTAGATAGCCATAATTAGTCTACGTAGATAGTGTAATGCATTTCAGTAATATCTATGCTAATCTGAGTGGATGATTTTTAATCAATTGCAGGACTTCCTTTTCCAATAAATGCCAAAAGACATTCACCTTTATGTAGGGCGTATATTACGCGAATTGAAATGCTTCATTATTTGCCATGCATGATTTTCTTCTTGAATTTTAGTGTCGTGTCCTCATCTTGAAAAACGCAATAGCATATATAGTTAATATATTTAAGTGCAGGCACTAGAAGAGTGCACTTTCAGAAAGGGTTCTCCAGAAAAAATTATTTAGCGAGTATAAATCAGAATAATAGTGATTCGAGCATTTAAAATTGTATGTTGTGTACTGGTTAAGGAATTTTCCACAATTCTTTAAAATATTCGTATTGCCCCAACACAAACTATTGTATAAACATTTAAGGACTGTAATACTGTAGGAGCACAAATATTCGTCGGGTGAAAATTTCGTTGTTTTGATTCCCAAAAAAATTTCGTCAGGATTTTTAAAATTTCGTCATTTCAGACTGCTCTGTATTTATAAACAATTGGGTTAAAAATTCGTCATGGATTTAATTTCGTTGTTTTATGCTACCAACGAAATTAACGAAATTTAATCCATGACGAATATTTGTGCTTCTACAGTATATAAGGGTAAGGGTCATCTACTAAACGCTAAATCTCCAGTTTCCAACGGAAGACCTTATCGTTATTCCCAGGGTCTCTTCTGTATCATTTTTAGCCGGGTGCCATAGCGTAAGCTACGGCCCGGCTATAAGGATTGCTTATCTGCGCATAGTAATCCGGAAACGACCCCAACAACCGCCAAAATAAACCTACCCTCTTCATAATCAGTCAATCGTATTTTGTTTTTGAATGCAAAATCTATAACTCTTAAAAATTTCAAACCAAGTTTTGATATTCAAAGCATTTGAAAGTGAAGGGATTTTGTTGTAGTGTAGCGGACAGTTTAAGAGGAAACTTGTACTGTCTCACTAGTGAGCTAGCTTTTCTAGCGATATTGTAGGATTTCTATCTTGATCACGCAAGTTCAGCAACGGCGAGCGTGGTCAGCACCTGGATTGGTGATCGCTACATATTTTTCACTCATATGGAGACGTCACCATTGCCGTTCATAAGAAGGGTTGCAAAATTAGTTCTATGCCA
>CAJDSM010041523.1:0-12194 GCA_903981925.1 Ostrea lurida | reverse complement strand
TGGTTTTGATTTGATAAATAAATCGAAAACGAGAATTTACACATCAATTAAATCCGAAAAACGTGACGTTACAAATTACGGCCGCATTGAAAAAAAACAACATAACGCACGGAACTATTCAAATTTTAAATATGTTCATACAGTGACAAATTGGAATTATAAAGAATTAAACATTCCATTTGAAGAATTTATCGATGTGTAAACCCTGGACATTTTACTCACACAAACTTAATATAAAAGGGGCTTCGCACTTTTATTCGTTGTGAGTCCCACGTAATAAAGGTCATTGGAATTATTGTATAATAACAGTCAGGATTTTAGCAAACCCCCTACAATCTCACCAGACCAGGAGGACAGGGTATTTATTCAAAATCTTCTACAAGAGAAGAAAAAAAAATGTAGCCGTGATTCTTTAACTTGACATTTCGATATATCGAAGACGTATTATCTAATAATAATAATAATTTTTATTAATATGTCGATTCGATATTCCTATGGGCACTAATTGTGTCCCCCTATTGGCAGTTCTTACATTCATACGAAGCAGAATTTGTTCAAAAACTGTTACGGGATAAAAACAAAAAACTTGCAGTGTCCTTCAACCTTACATATAGGTATATAGATGATGTCCAATCAATTAACAATCATAATTTTTTGAAAGTTATGTCCATTTGATTTATCCCAACGAACTCGAAATAAAGGACACCATAGAATCTGGCATATCTGCTTCATATTTGGATATTTTACTTAACATTGACTCTAATGGCAGACTGACAACTACATTATATGATAAGCGTGATAACTTAAACTTTGCAGAATTAACCATATATGTTTCCTACTTGGATATTTTATTAACGACAAACTAACAACTCAACTTTATGACAAACAGGACGATTTCAGTTTCTCCATCGTCAACTTCCCATATTTATGTTGCAACATTCCATAATCGCCTGCATATGGTGTGTATGTTGATTGATTGATAATTTATATTTTTAGTCCAACTCAAGAATATTTATATGGAGAAGTCACCATTGCCGGTGAAGGGCTGCAAAATTTAGGCCTATGCTCGGCATTTAGAGCCTTTGAGCAGGGAGGGATCTTTATTGTGCCACACCTGCTGTAACACGGGGCCACGGTTTTTCCGGTCTCATCCAAAGGCCGCCCCATTCAGTCGCCTCTTACGACAAGCAAGGGGATGCTGGGGACCTACTCTAGCCCGGGTCCCCACGGGTATGGTGTGAATGTCTCTCAACTGATTTGATACGCAAGATTTTGTTCTGCATATGCTTAGTTTTTGAACTGTACATAGTGATTTGACTAAGGATTATTACGTTCAATGGGCTCACGGCGGGTGTGATCGGTCGACAGGGATGCTTACTCCTCCTAGCCACCTGATTTCACCTCTGGTGTGTCCAGGGGTCCGTGTTTGCCCAACTATTGTGTTGTATTCTGTTTGGGACTTACGAGATTGATCACTGTTCGTTATCTTCGCCTTTTCCTTCGCTAGACGCCCGGCATTAGCAGATCTGCAGTAAAAGCACTGGGAATAGGCCTACATTTTACAGTCCTTCACCGGCGATGGTGACGTTTCCTTATGACGTTAAACAGTATACAACTATCCAACAATCAAACCTTCAGAGATTTCATTGTACTTGTTCCACCTCGCACAATGACCAAATTGACTTTGAAAGTTTAGAATTTCTAAATTTGCTTCTCCACAGTAACAACGCAAACAAAAGAAATCACTACCAAAATTGACGTCTTAGGTTTGACGCGGCCAAGGTACTGAGCGGGAATCGAATCCAACGACCCCCCTCCCCGCCCCCCTCCCCCGGTTACGAAGCAAACGCCCTACCCCTATATCACTTAGCTAGCGCAAGCGATTTCTCTGTAGCTCTGAATTCCATTACAAATCAGATAAGTGCAAAGTATCGCACACATTTCAAATTCACTTTATAGATGTGCATTACTATTTAAAAGGAATGACTATTAACACCGGCTTTTCCAGGTCATTACATGTAAACGTCACATCCTGTACAGCTGTTGCTTGTGATGGACATATTAGATTATTTTGATAGGAATCTTCGCAATTTCTTACCGCCATCATTACTTTGCAATATTTTACCGCCATCATTACTTTGTGATATCATATAGTCATCATTATTTTGCGATAGCATACCGCCATCATTACTCACCGCCATCATTACTTTGCAATATTTTACCGTCATCATTACTTTGCGATATCATACCACCATCATTACTTTGCAATATCTTACCGTCATCATTACTTTGCGATGTTTTACAGACATCATTACTTTGCAATATTTTACCGTCACCATTACCTTGTAATATCTTACCGTCACCATTACTTTGTGATACGAGAAGATGATCACGGCAAGAGGTAAAGCCAGACTCCATATTGTGATAGCCACGTTGTAGCTGGCAGAGTTAAGCTCATTGGAGTCCCATTCCACGGCGCATGATGTCCGCGCAGGCTCATACGTGTATTTCCCCCATCCGAAATGTGGAAAAGAGGCCCAACAGAAGCCCTGGAACCAGATGACCAGCACCGCGGCTACAGCCACCCTCGCGGTGATATGTTTGGAATTGAGAGGTTTGGCAATCACGATGTACCTATCATAGGCAATGCCAGCGTGTGAGTACAAATTTGTTAGCCCCATCAGGTACAACCAAAAACCTTCAAAAACACAGACACCGTCTCCCCAGAAGTAATAGCGGTTGAAATTGGCCGTCATTGAAATGAAAGCTCCAAAGCTCATTCCCAAATCCCCTAGGAGAAGAGAAATCACAAAAATGTTCGTTGGAGATTGTAAATGCTTGTTTTTTGCGAAAACCACTAAACTTGTCATGTTCATAAAAGGTCCGAACGTCACCACAAACAGTAGACCCGTCCCGATGACGTAGTATTGGAAAGTCGGTATCAGATATTTCGGGGCCACATAGACCCCTTCGACAGTGTTATTGGAGGAATTCATTGTCGAGCTCGTGTTCTGTCACAGGCGGTGTATCGTATACTGGTAACAGATAACGACATACCTGGTATATGAAGGTGATGCCATAGTTTATCCGATTTTCTCGTCTAGAAATAGCGAGGCTACATTACATAAATCTTGAAATCGGAAGTCACTTTGGATAGTGCATGTCTAACGTATCCATATCGAAGACTGTACCATAATGTAAAGGTCTACTTTGTAATAATAAAAGGACGCCATTTTTAAACAGTTTCTGATGCAATTTCAGTAACAGATATTGTCTTGTAATTGTTTCCGTGTAGAGGCTGACATGCATTATCCATCATACCGATATACGGAGGTGGCTGAACGGCCAGACGTTACAGGTTTGCTTTAAAGAGGCAGACGACTTTATCGAGTCGCAGTTTATAAAACACTATCGTACTGTATAAGCAAAACAATTACGTAAGAAGGACCGTAATGATGTTAGAAAAATTAGGTTAGATTTTATACCTTAAATGATAACGCACTGTTTTGGAAATAACCTGGATAGCCCAAGGGCTGATATTGGACAGCTAAAATTGATTAAAGACTTATGGGTCTTAGTTCTATTTTTCACAAACTTTAATATGGTATACAGATCGTTTAGTATGTTTGAATGGGTATCTTTTTCTTATATTGGAAAATAATTTCTATTCATCGCAGGAGGATTCATTTTTGCATGTTTTAAATGGTAGATGAAATTTTTTTTTTCATGCACATGCATTATACAAATATTCTTTCCATTTCGTCAAATTTAAGCAAAGTCGATTATAGTCTTTTAAAAAAAAATAATCAACAAGAGTTTGAGACTGCATGAATTGTTTTCATCATTAATAATATAGCTCCTACTTATCATGAAGTTAATTTCAATAATACGTGATAATCCGATTCCAAACCACCGTAGTTAACACGTGCTTTTATTTTATCGATAACACGATCCTTTTTTTTTTTTTTTTTTACATATTGTTCGGTATCATGAATTACTTCTTGAAGATTCGCCGATAAATTAGGATAATTTTGAAGTATTTTTAAATTTCTGAGAGATGATAAATGTGACTAATCTCTGAATATAACTGAGTATACCCAGGACACAAGATAAGAAAAGGAAGACTGAAATAAAAATGGCGTGTTCTGGTGACTGTAGCAGATAACCAGGCTTTTAGTATCATCCACCACTACTTGACATCAATCTGTTACGCCATGTGATACTCTAGAAAGTATCTCCTGATTGTGACGAGACAGTTTGTACGACTTGATATTCGGATGAAAGCATATTCTGGTGACAGATTCTTTTTCTACAATTCTTTTTTATTAAAGTATTTTCTGTACGAGTTTCCCATCGTTGATAACTTGATGGAGCATGAAAAGTCACGTAAATGTTTCTACGACAACGTAATTCCATGTTGAAAATCGTTGTGAAGAGTTGTAGGATATTACTAGAATTCCCAGGAAACTTCATTTATGATTAATACCAGCAAAAAATATCGAGTATTTTTCCATGTGAACTAGCTCGTAAATGGCATCAGGCTTTTTGGTAAGGATTAGAATAAAAAATAATAGCAGGTGTAATAAAGGAAATCTAACCCGGTTAATAGATCAATATGTAACAGGATAAGATGGCGACCGATGAGTACGCGTGAACTGTGGAAAATCAGACTTTACTAATCTTTGAAAAAAAGATAATAATTTGTCCTTTTCTCGAACCCATTTATTGCTATACGGACGCTAATCATAGGCTCCGTAAGAGGCTCAGTGGCTCAATAACTATCTAAGTGTCGAGAATTGCAGATCATCATTTTTCATCGTTTATAGCCATTGTGACAAAGCACACGACTTACTGGCCCCCTGTAATTGCCAATTTGCGCTTGATTTTATAACTTTGTCAAGAATAAAGAAACAAAAAGCAACAAAATAGAAATAAATGAATAAAAACAAAACAAAAAAATCCAAATACAACTCCCCCCCCCCCAACCCAAACAAATAATAAAAAAACCCACAAAAAGCCCCCCCCAAAAAAAAAACCAACAAAATATTCGACCAAACAAACACCCTCCCCCCCTCCCCCAAATCCACTGTTTACAAACTATCAAACGCAATTGATTTGTCTTGTACGAAAGGCATGCGTAGGACAGAACAGTTTTCTTGTCATCCGTTTTATTAGGCTTTAATGAGGTGTATGTATGTTAAAAGCAATATCTTGGAAATATTTGGTGCTCAATAGACGACCAATTGTCAAACATGAGTATAAGTTACAAATGATCAGATTTTCCAATTTTATCATAATATATACCGAAGCACATATGTAGTTCATAGCACTAATATACATTAGGTAGTCAGAATATATATATTATATATTTAAAAAAAACCCCACGAATATATCTCTTCTAGAGTATTGTACAGTTCTTAATACGAATAGATACACGCACATTATATTTGTAACAGCATCATGCTAAAAATCTAACAAAACTGGGACAAAAAATATGACACAGACTAGTCAAAATAACTAATTCGTTTTTGTGATGCATCTACCTTTAAACTTTTTACTTACGACCATAGGATAAGAAAAATCCTTCACATTTTCTTTTGATACTTAAAGGGGAAGTCCCTTACCTACCAAAATCAGACATAATATTGATATGTCATTAACCGGTGCTTTCCCTAACCGTTCATCTCAGTACAATTTGTTTTCGTTAGTTTTCCATCCCCAGGTATAGGGTACACAAGTCTAATTTGGAGCAGACGATTGTGTGCCTCGCCCATAAGTTATTCTACTTGTTGGATGGCCCGGGTTGTAAGTTTTCCACTTGTGTCGTTTCGCCACCTTCGTCGTCTATTGGAGCGACTAAAGTCGTTTTCTTTATCGTCTGCTTTTCTGTTTTCTGACCAGCCTCTCCTTCGTCGTCCGAAGCGTCTGCCTCTTTATCTTTCCGTTCCTCCCTTTGGATCAACATTTGGCCCAGACCCGAACACGGCAGGCTGTTGTAGAAAGCCATTCGGAACTGCCTGTTCGTACTGACGTAGATGATGGGGTCCCAGATACAGGACGATTTGGCCACCACGGCGGGGATCGTGACTAGATACACGGGAATATCTTTGGCGTTACCAAAAATGGCCCACAGACTTACAACAGAATATGCCGACCATGAACCCAAATATGAACCTAAGAAACAAAACATTTCAAAGAGAGATACATGTATCAGTATTGTTTTCTTTTCTCAACTTAGATTTAAAAAAAGAAAGATGATGAAATCTAATGCTCAATCATTCACTTACACAACATATATACGATCGTTCGGAACATCTTCTTTTCGATCCTGAGATTTTTTCTGGCAATTCTGCTGCTCATGTCCCAGACCCCATTTCTAGCCACGTGACGAATCTACAAAATCACCAAATACAATTCTTCTGTTAGGTGTTTATTGTAACTGGGTCAGTTATTGAATTAAATTACATCAAGGGGAATTTTGACATCATAGAAAGTGCATCATGAATTAAGTCTGGATCGTGTGCGTTGGATTTACATATAAGGCGACTGACATTTACAATGAAATCCGATTGTTTGAAGCATATTGGAATATTTTCTCAGGCTTCTAAAAATAGATATGATGAGGTATGAAGTTAGCGAGCTACACCCAGTAGTCATCCAACAATTTCACTCTCAAATTCATTGCATGCATTTTTAAATGTCCTTAAATAGTAACGTTCGCTATTCTCTTATGATATCCGCGCCCGTAAAGGCGGATCCAGGAAATGTTCAGAGGGACTGTAATATCCCCTGCAAATTGGAAGATCAATCTTCTGTGTGATGCCTGACAGAAATTTACCCGGATCATTATCTGCAGTATATTTAGAACCATTGAGAAATTCGGGAGACGAGGACAGTTTTATACGGAATCATGAAGATTGTATTCAATAATTTTATCGCATTGTCCTGTTCTGACTTTACAGTTCCCCGACTAATCTGTACTAGTGTTGAATTTAAGCACATAAGGGATACTAAGAGAATTGTTGCCCCTTTGAAAAACAAAGTGTTGAGTGTTGAGTCTGTTAACAATAGTCCATTTTTTTCCCCACAAGTACATTAATATTAAAGACTATATGGGCAAATATTTTGACGGTGGTTGCTACAAAGTAAAGAAGATTGATTCATAGTATACAACTGTAAGTATATTTTATATTATATAAGTGCTCAAATGTTTTCTTTATTAGTTTCAATATTATATGCGTATTAATGAAATAACAATCTTGGATAAACAAGAGGCCCATGGGCCACATCGCTGCACCTGAGCACTGCTTAACTAAGACAGTAGTAGCAACTTTAATCCCATATTGTGGCCCCGTCCAACCCTCGGAGGGGGGGCATTATTTAAACAAACTGAAATCTACTCCATATCAGGAAGCTTTCAGGTAAATATCTACTTATCTGGTTCAATGAAGAAGATTTTACAAGAATTTCCCTATATAATTGCATGTAAAATATTGATCCCTTATTTGTGGCCCCACATTACATGAGGGTCATGATTTGAACACACTTTTATCTTCACTATATCAGGAAGCTTTTCTGGCCCAGTGGTTCTTGAGAGAAGATTTTAAAAGATTTTCCCTATATATCATATGTAAAAATTTGATCCCCTATTAGGGCCCCATTGTACCCCGGGGGTTATGATTTGAACAAACATGAATCTCCACTATATCAGGAAGCTTTCATATAAATTTCAGCTTTTCTGGCCAGTGGTTCTTGAGAAGATTATAAAGATTTTCCTATATATTCACATGTAAAACTTTGACCCCTATAGTGGCCCACCGTACCCCCGGGGGTCATGATTTGAACAAATTAAATCTCCACTATATCAGGAGCTTTCATATAAATTTCAGCATTTCTGGTCCAGTGGTTCTTGAAAAGAAGATTTTTAAATGACACCACCCGATTTTTGCAGTTTCGTGATTATTTCCCCTTTGAAGGGGGCCCAGTCCTTCACTTGAACAAACTTGAATCCCTTCACCCAAGGATGACTTGTACCAAGTTTGGTTGAATTTGGCCCAGTGGTTCTTGAGAAGAAGTCGAAATGTGAAAAGTTAACGGACAGACAGACGACGGACAACAGGCGATCAGAAAAGTCACTTGACCTTCGGTTAAAAAGGTGTGTACATCTGTATATAGAAATACTTATATCTTAATAAAAGTAATATTCAATGTAATGCCAAGTAAATGTTAGCATTACAACAAAATTGAAAGTAAGTGCATTACATTACCATACATGTAATGCAGTTTTTGGTGCATTGCACATTACTTGCATTACTTGATAAAAAAAAAAGTAATGCATGCAATGCATTACCATTAAACATTACATTACCATGTCTGGTCTGTACCGATGACCGATTTTCAAAAACCGCTATAAACGGACCTAAATTCTAGCCGTACAAAATAATCTTGTTGGAATCAGAAAAACAGACATTGGTTTGTAAATTTAATGCTGTAATTTTTCATTGTTATATTCTGCTGTTAATAATTGTAAATAAATTGTCATAACTTTGAATTTTGTCTAAATTATGATTTTTGCTGAACTTGATGACAATCGACCACAACGGAATAACACCGATAGGAAACTAGAGGCCTCTGTATAGTAATGTTTAGGGCAATTCTTAGGATGTAAAGGTAAAGATAACGAAACAGTGATCAATCTCGTAAGTCCAAAACAATACAAAAACAGAGTTGGGCAACACGGACCCTGGACACACCAGTTGTGAGATTAGGTGCCTAGGAGGAGTAAGCATCAACCTGTTGACCGGTCACACCCGCCGTGAGCTATATCTTGAATCAGGTAAACGGAGCAATCCGTAGTCAAATCAGTGTGTGAAAAACGGCTTAACAATGGCTATGAAACAATCAGACAGCATTTGACTCAATGGGCAGGTCTACTGGTAAACTAAATTGTTATAACAGACCATAGAATTTAGAAATGCTTGCCTTTAAACGCAATACTGCTTACAACCATACAGATGACTTCCAGATAGGGTTTTTTCAACACCAGAAGGGCTTGTTTTACATTGCTTCAGGTTTCGTTAATCTGTATTACAGACAAGGGGTGGAACCTGCATGCATAACATGTCCTCATTTAGAAATTTTAATTATATAAATTAGCAGTATTTTGTGTTATATAATTTCGAGAAGTTTGATTATCGAAATTCTATATGATTATTCTATTATAACTACTATTTTATCTATCTGATTCGCATTGTACCAAAATCATTGCACTTTTCAGCATATGTGGATATCGTCATAGAAATCTAATTGATACTGTGACGAATTTCAAAAATAAATCAAAATATTTGATTTCTGATGATTACATGTACTCTTTTCTGACAAATGTTTTATATTTACTTATTTGGTTGATTCCCAAATGTCACAGACATTGTTTGATGCTAGTAGATATTGTCTTGAGGACATCAAGGTAACATTTGTTTTCCTTTTATTTAATTTACATGGCAACGCGACACTGGGAAATACCACTGACGTCAAATGCTAATCCAGCCATTTAACTCTAGCTGTTCCATCTTGTTTACTAACTAGTGAGTTACAGGATACGAGATCTGGAAATACCCCATTGATGGTTTTTAACATGCATGCTTTCTGCTAGTACATGTAACGCGGAGCAGTATGCATCCATTTTTTTCATGTATTGTTTAATAGTTGCAGTATAAACAGCTTAATTTCTGGGATACAAAAATGAAAAAATTTTCAACTGCTAGTAAATTTTCAGGGTAAAATAAGATTGGAGCATTTGTATTGAAATTTGTTGATAATCGTATGCGTATTTGTTGAACATTGATAAAGGAAGATTGAAACTTAAGGCAAATAAATCAAATGGAACATATCACTTGATATCCGATATAGATTCCATTATTCCATGAATCAAATGATATTCCACACCTGCTATTTGTATTTTAAAACAAATGCTAAATACATTTGAAGCAGTTAATAATTTGTCAGAAAGGATTAAAACAAAATTAGTCCAAGAAGGCCATTATCATTGTCCTATTAAACATTGTGTGAATAAATAAATCTGATTGAATTTTATACATCAAAGAAATACATCACTAAAAAAAATATAGACGTTTCTATACAAGTGCAAAATGTCATTTCAATTGCCAAGAAATGCTAATGAAATATTACCTAATTTTGATTTAAATAGTATGATTTTCATATAACGTTAATTGCGTTCATTTCAGCTTCAAATATCTTAATCGGCGATTTAATGTCCAATATATGCCTACTAATGAAGACACCAAAACAAGCGCGGAGATCTGTCATATTGAAAACCATCACGTGAGATTGTCAATAAAAGACACCATCACGTGACTTCACTTACAAACGAAATTGATAAATGAGTGCAGGTCTTTAACGAAGATTGAGAAACCTTCACTGATGCTGCTTGATGTAAAATATATCATTTTGCATGTATTTGAAAACTTAAGTTGCTTAGCTTATGCGTAGGCCGGGTCCCAAACAAGGCCGTTGAGGCTCTTATGGTTTATCAAATTGGAAGTGCTTTCAAACCAATATATCATTTTTGCAGAAAAGCGTTTTATACTTTTGACCTGGATTTGTACCATCTGTTAATCAATACTTATTGTTATATTTTAGAGTTCCTGTTGTTTTATTTTGTTGTTTCAAGACACGTATTACATTTAATGTGAATGTTCATCAGACTATTTCTAATTTACCAGGTTTGTAAATAATAATCCTTTGCTAGTTCAGTATTCCTATAACTCGTCTATTAGTAAGAAAAACTTTCTTTGTGAGGATTTTTTTTTATTTTCATCTTACAACAAATCCAACATAGAAATGAATATCGCTGATAATATTGTATTACAGATTGTAAGAAATTTTTACGGGTGTGAATTGTGCTCCTTTATTAGCTGACCTGTTTTTTTAAAAGTTCTTACGAGGGAGAAGTGTAAAGGAATTGTTATGATGTAGTTATCTACTCGACATTTAGATATATCGGCTCACTCATTTCATTCGCATGTCGATTTGATATATTCCTGTGAAATCGACATAAAAGACATGAAAGGTCTTCCATATCTACTTTAAACTTAGATATTTTCTTGAACATACATATTAACGCAAACTAACAAATAAACTTTATGAGTCAACTACTAAAAAAAAAAAAAATGATGTTGCAGCCTAAGGGCTCACGGCGGGTGTGACCGGTCAGCAGAGAATGCTTACTCCTCCATGACACCTGATACTGCCTTCGCCTTTGTCGGAGGTACGTTGTTGCCCTACACTCGACTTTGTATATATGTTGTTGTTTTTTTTTTGTTTGGTTTTTTAAAATTATGATTACGTTTTATATCAAACATCACTGGTGCCCACATTTCAACTAATTGAGATCTCAACAGGGGATGCCTTACTCCACCTCGGCACCTGATCCCACCTCTTGTGTGTCCTGGGGTTCGTGTTTACCAAACCGTGTTTTGTATTCATTTTGGACTTAGGAGATTGATCACTATTTCGTTTCCTTGCCTTTATACAAAGCAAACTACACTTACAGGTCGAAACAATGATTTAAATGTGAATCAAAGAAAACTTGTGATCTGATGGAGCGATGGTTTAAATGTCAATCAAACAAACTAATGCTTTAGGAAGAGGTTGTTTATTAGTCAAACAATTAGAATTACATGTCAGATCAGTTTTGTCTCATATTGATTTTGTATCATTCTGAAGTTCAAACTTACAAGACCAAACAATGAGAAAACAATACTTTATTGTTAATCATATCCGATGAAGTCGAGTAAAGACGCTATTTAGAGCTCCATTTAGTCGCAATTAATTTCATTGCGGAAACCTACCAGGCATTATGACACTTTAACATCTGATTATATGTAGCGTGCGAATCCAATTAGAAAGGCATGCCCACAGCAAGAGAATTTAAATCCTCAAAACGTACTAATTACCGCCCATTTCCAATAATTGTCGTCACAACACAAGATGTAAATACAATGTACGGTACAGATATGACCTCTGTCTGTATTTCTGTGGTCAGAAATACATGTATTTAGTTGTAAAACATTGCAGCATCAACAAAACGTTTATAATTAGTGTATTGATTGATTACTAGAATAACAGACACCACAAAATTTGCATACTATAATTTGCATACTAATAGGACGGTG
>CAJDSM010041518.1:0-17100 GCA_903981925.1 Ostrea lurida | reverse complement strand
CAGAATATGCGTGTGCTAAAGTATGACCCACGAAGGGCGTGGGAAAATATGTAAACGTGGTCGAAAAATGTCTGATTCAGAATTGGTAAATTAGAAAATTTCAGCTTAATTTACATTGTAATATCTTTATGAGTGGCACCTGTTTAAGCCGATACCTGTTTTAAACCAAAGCATTCACTAGATATTTTCTTCAACACGGTTGGTATTCTGGTAATATATGGTTGTGTAAAATAACAATGAAATGGAACATGAAAAGCTAGAGTGTCAGAGATGCACCAGTGAGAAAATATGGATAATAAAGAAAATAGATTAATGGCAGTGATTCACTGATACAATCAATATAATAGCATAATAACATGCCCACATTAAATGGATTAGACAAGTGTATTGGGGATTCCAAGGCAGTCGTTTCAGCTGTACATATGTAATAGAATGCCATGAAATGTGATTAACAGATTGGTATATACGGCAGTGTTCACGTGTCATTATTGTAATAGGAATGCCCAGGACAATAATTTAGTACAGGGATGAGTACGCAAGTCGTCTCTACTTGTACCATAAGTCGTAATCGGACAATAGCCCAGGTGAAAATGGATTCTATACCCAGTGATTTGGATTTAGGCCGAAGGATTCACTGTACCAAAATTATAATTACATATTGACCCAGTGAGAACATGGATTTATACAAAGGATGGTATTAGCGCGAGTTTCACTGACAGACTATTCGATTATGAATTGTTAATGCGATAATATCTGATTCATGCTATCAGAGATTCCATGTATGAGTACCATAATCGATCACGATCTCCTAAATCTGTGTGAAAAATAAGGCAGCAATAGGTTAATTTTTGATAATATTTTGAAAATAATTTATAATGTTTCCTGGGTATTGCCACACTATGCTATCTATTGCTTAAAAAAAACAAACAAACTGAGCAAAATATAACACACTTCTATCGATTCATATGTACAAAACCTTGTACGCACTTGTAAATAGTGTACATCACAATAACCTGCTTACGGTCATCACACTAAGTAAATTAAGATGTCTTTATCGGCTAAATAGTATGCTTCATGTAAATGTTTGCTATGGTTGTATTATGTGGAACTTCATCAGATTAGGGTTTGTCAATACAGCAACTTCTCTTACAGGGAACACAATAAAAATATCTTGATTCAAGTATGTACACAATTTCTTCTGTTTAATAGTAACAAAATGCTGCTGCTGATAAGTAGACCTTGTATTATTGGTGTTCTGCGTGACGAAAAAAAATAGACCTTGTGTACGGTAGAGTCTGCAACTGCTATAAATAGGAGCCTTGTGTTGGAGTCGAGTGTTACGACTTACTAGCCCTGGAAAAGAGCTCGTAAATTGTGTGAAACGTTTCTTCACTAAGATTTTAACCTTGTAGTTATATTCTTCTGTTAATTAGATTTCATGGCGTCATTTTTGTATATTCATTGTTAAATAACATTTTTTGTAAGGGTTTTGTGTGTAATTAGCTAGAGGAAACTGTGTTAATGCTGGCTGCATACACTTGAATATGATTGACTGACTTTGTACTATTGCTGAACACGACTCCGTTGTAAGGTCGAGTCTCCGTTCAATTAACTGTGCACTCCATGGTTAACCTTGATACGTCTAAAAATTGATATATGTATATAGAGCAAAGAAAGAAATACACAAAAATGATAGAAAAATCCTAGAATATTGGAACAAAAAAATGTGCATTCTATTGGCATTGGTAAAAACAGTGGTTAGAATAAAAACGGTACATGCTTGAACGCTCCAGTATTATGAGGTAGTAAGGACACTATATATCATTTATAATGACAAGATGTCCAGAAAAGCCAGTATAGATTCAACTATAATGTTTTCTCTTACATAAATTATAGGGGCTGATGTATTGACATTTTTGATACGTGACAACTTTTAAAGAAAGTTAGTACGCATTCGTTGAATCTTGTCAATGTATGACAAAGCGAGACTTTATCGAAAAAAGCTGAAATCTTGATTTGGGTCGCTAAATCATGTGGCACTACCACGAATCAAACAAATATAAAAAGTGAATTGACGGCCACCTGGTGTGTCTGGGGACATTACCACAAAACAACTAGACACACACGACGTTAGTGTCTCACACGTGGGTTGTAGCGACAGTACCAGTGGTCAGATTTGACTTTGCGTGCTTTATCAACAGTCTAAATACGTAATATCAGGCCTTGTTATATGTTCTTACCTAATAGTGTTTTATGCATGCATCCTTGAGCCTAATAATTTCTAGGATCACATGTTGATCTGTCGTCTGTCTGTAAACTTTTCACAGCTTTTCAGAGGCGTTCTTTCTCCAGAACCCACTAGGCCAATGGTCAATCAAATTGTACAAAACCATCCTTGGAATGTAGGGGATTGAAAGTTTGGCAATTGAAAGGACCATAGAATCTCCTCTTATCAAAATTCGGAAAGTAGATCACGCAAAAAAGCTAAAAATAGATCATCGGTGGGGTACATTATATAGAAATTCTGAGAGCCATAAACCCGCAGAAGATTTTGCATGAAAATCTCGTCGCGCAGATTGAAAGATTCAAATTTTGTTAAAAGTCATCTCCTCAAGAGTCAGGTCGCGCTTCCGAGCTATAATTTAACGATGGGGAATGCGTTAGGCGAACGTAAAGCTTGACAGTCCATTCTTGAGACGTTCACTAATCCTCGGTTATGGATGTCTATTTACTCAATTCTACATGTAGTAAATTCTTTTCCGTTATAACGTGTTTTTTTTGACCGAGGATAAAATCTAAATTATTCGCTTTATTTGCAAGCCGCAAGTAATTTTTGTGAATCTCACTAAACAATTGAATTTCGCTATAAAATTCTGATATGCCAATCTGTGCTTCTATATCGCTTACCCTGGTTATACAAAAAATACCAAGGATCGCAAACAAAGGTACACACAAATAAAGTTAGGCAGTGTTTTTGGTGGCAAAGTTCCAATAATTTGTGTCATCGCCTCATATAAAAACCCCGTTTAACGTATAGTAATGAAATTTCTAGCCCAAGTGTATTGATAAAACAGGAATTTTAGTCGAGCGCTTGTAAGGGTTTTAGTCTGAACCAATGCTACTTGGTATAAATAGCAATTAGATCTATTGTCCAAGTAGCATTGCAAGTGAGGGGGCCCAGGGTGAACCTCAATTGTTTGAGATGTGGCTTCATGGGCCTCTGGTTGACTGTATGTCCAACAATCATACCCAAACAAGCTGAGTTGATGGGGGCCTCATGTGACCTGCTTGTGAGTGTTATCTGCTCCTATGAGCTATCTATGAGTAGCACATGTGACAGCCATGATCTCTACAAAAATATAACTCACCTCCATAAGATTAATCTTAGTAGTATAACATACGTTGTACAAGCAAATTTTTCTAGTTTTGTCCACCTCTAACTGTTACTAGTAAATGGTTTTCACAGGTCTTACACGCATGTGTAACATTTGAAAATTGATCTATGGTAGTATTTAGATCCTTTTCGTCCAGCAATCAACTGCCATAAAATTGAAAAGATGAGATATAATGATTGGATACGAGAGCAGCAATTCGTGTAGATGGCATCGTTACCACTACTTTGCTGTACTCAAATGATAAATAATATTATTAACATGTGACTCTATGATCTTATAAACCTTATTTAGAATTTTTTATACCTGAGAGTTTCGGTAAAGATATGAAATGGTATTGAAGCGGGAGAACAAGACCATCAAAACAGATGAAATTGGTGATTAAGAGACAAAGGAGCGTTTAATGAAACGCGTATTGCACCACGCTTCTTGAATGCGATCAGGGCGTGTAGATGCCGAATGGATCCTTCTCGTGGTCATAAGTTGTGTAATGTTATTGAAAGTGCATATGAATCAGCAGCATTGTCGATTTAATCCACTAACGGCTGGACAGTACAGTTATGGATTCTTACTCTATCTTCTCAACCAGAGAGTGAACTGACAAGATCTTACCGTTGTAACACATCTCGGGTACGTGTTGATATTTATTAAAAATTCCTCTTTATTGTTTCCGATATTGGTAAACAATCATTATTTATAATGCAAGAATACTCAATATATTATCAAAATGACATAGAAAAATCTGAGCCATCTATTAGCACCACACTCGATATAGTTACTTATCCAAGGGTATAGATCTTTATTAGTTCTATATCAAGAGTAGATTGAATTTTATTTCATCGAAAAACATCTGTCTTTTTTCAAATTTTAGAGAAACTGACTTGGAGAGAGGTAATACCACTTTTTTATGAAAGTTGTTGTATATAGTTAAAAAGCGTTACTGGTATTTCTTTATATGAATCACGGTTACATATCTTTTAGTCTATTTGGTGTATTCGAATTTATAGCCCTTACATTCGTCAATTACAATGATTGCATAAATCAATAGTAAAAGTAGATGATTTGAGTCGATGGCAATCACCGTTGAGAAAACCCATATAACGGACACTTAGTACCACGTGGACCACATTGGAATGAAAGTTTGTAGAACGTCAAATCGATAACGATTATAAATCAATAAACAAAGCTCGCTTCACATAACCGTACATGATCTCGGCAGGGACAGAATAGGCGTTTTACAAATCATTTACAATTTTTACGACTAGTGTGTTGCACACTTTCCTTGCGTGATTAGTGATACATAAGGATATCATATCATTTGATTATGTAAGTGCTACAGTGTTCATTTGGTCATCATCATTTTTTGTACTTTCTGTAATGCTTATATTCTTTCGTTATATTGATGTATTGTCATCTTCTATTGAATGATTCCTGTGTGAATGCCGATACACTCGATTTTATATTATGCCATTGTTTATTTGTTTCATGGGCGACCGGATAATTAGCATTTTACTGACTTTGTTACTGTGCGCACAATGATTAATTCATTAGTGGTGTTAATTGCTATAGCTGGAGGATACTAACTTCAATACACAGTTGTCGGTATATCAAGATTTAGGCTTTTCATAATCATAAGAAGATTGAGTATTATTTATAAATTATTGCTTCCTTCTGTAGATTTACACAGTCCACTCTTTTTGTGGTGATAGATGTTAAAAACGGATTAGGCAGTTTTTACTGTACAGACATGATAGAATGTTAATAATATTTATTCCATGCTATCAGAGAGTTCCATGTGTATGAGACCATCATCAACATTTTCATAAATGACTGCACAAACTTGAAATCAAGGCAGCAATAGGTTTATTTTTTGAAACATTTAATTTTTTTTTGGTGGTATGTCCACTTTTCTAACTATTGCTTAAAAAAAACACTTCATCGATCATATCACAAAACCTTGTACCACTGCAATATGGTACATCACCATAATCATTTACGTCATCACACCAGTAAATACGATGTCGTACGTTAATAAGTTTTATTGTAAATGTTCCATGGTATTATATGTTTGACATCTTCAATTAAGGTTTCCAATACAGCACTCTCTTACAAGGGTAAAACAATGAAAAAACAAAAAATAATTCTGATTCAACAATGTGCTCATTTATCAGATTTTTCATAATTAGTAAACAAAATTCTGCTGCTATAAATAGACCTTGTGTTGGTGTCGAGTTACACTAACTTACCCTAGGAGAGCTCGTAATTGTGTGAAGTTTCTTCATAAGATTTTCCTGTGTTTTCATCCTGTTAATTAGATTTTTCATGGCTCATTTTTGTTAATTTCATTGTAAATAACCCTTTTTTGTAAGGTTTTGTGTGTAATATTATCTAGAGGAAAACGACACATAATGCTGACTTGCATACATTGAATATGATATACTGGTATATTGACTGACTTTGTACTATTGCTGAAAACGTATTCCTGTAAGGTCGAGTCTTGGTTCAATTAACTGTGCACTCCATGGTTACCTTGGATACGTCTAAAAATGTATAAACTGTATATAGAGCAAAGAAATGAAATACCACAAAAATGATGAGAAAAATTCCGTAAATATGGGAAAAAATATGCTGGTGTATTATAACAATAGAATAAAAGTTATGATTACCACATAACCTCAGATAGAGGGTAGGAAACTAATATCATTGTGATGATACGGTGTTTATCAACAGTTCATACTAGATTTGACGACGGGTAACCCCGTTTACTTTGTTTCGACTACAGGCTCACGGCGGGTGTGACCGGTCAGCAGAGGATGCTTACTCCTCCATGGCACCTGATCCTGCCTTCGCTTTCGTCGAAGGTTCGTGTTGCCCTACACTCGATTTTGTATGTGTTTTTTGGACTATGATTACGTTTGATACTTTGTTACTTCGCCATTTTATATATACAACCTATAATTATTCTGCAATGTATGTACTTAATAGTGTTTAGCTCACATGAGCCAAATTTTCTGATCACATTTAGTCTGCCGTCTGTCTGTAAACTCCAGAACCACTTCAATTTCAATAAAACTTGGTATAAATCACTCTTGGGTGTAGGAGATTCAAGCTTGTTCAATTGAAGGGCCATGCCAATTTCAAATGGGAAGTAATCACAAAAATGCTAAATAGGGTGGGGTCATTTAAACATCTTCTGGAGAGTCTATAGGCCAGATATTTACATGAAATCTTCCTGTCACATTGAAGATTCAAATTTGCTCAAGAGTAGAGTGGGGCCACAATAAAGGATCAAAGTTTACATGGGAATTAAACTGGACACGATTCTGAGATGAAATTTGTTAATGAATGACCATTACTTATTTTACAAGAGCATGTGCTAATTAATGAATTTCTAGCCAGGTTTTGATAGTTAATGAATTTTTAGTTGTTACTTTTGTAAGGGGTTTTCTGACCCAAGCTGCTTGTATAAAGGTAGTTTGCTCAGGCCTAAGTGATGTGGCCCATGCCATGATGATCCTCTTGTTAATTCTGTGGCCCATGGTCCTCTTGTTGATGTATCTCTCTCTATTGGATATGATACATTCACCTTCATAGTGAATACATAGAATACATATTGTGTAGAATGTCTAGAATGTAAAGGCAAAGATAACGAACAGTGATCAATCTCGTAAGTCCTAAATATAATACAAAAACAAGAGTTGGGCAATCACGGCCCCCTGGACACACCAGAGGTGGGATCAGGTGCCTTTACTGTGTAAAAAATTCATTTTGCATCTAATGTAGTAATTGGTTTTCACAATCCTCACATGTGTACATTTGAAAATGATATGGTTGGTTATATATTTTTTTCACAGCATGCCATCATAAAGTACATATGATTTAATATGATTGGCATGTGCCATATTTTGTGTGTGGCACGTACCATATTTTGTGTACTAAATTGAGATATTTTTACAGTGTTCACCTGTTGCCATATTTCCAAGGCTTTAAAATTTTAACCTCGAGTTTATGTATTATAATGTATTGGGATAAAATGCATGAAAAGGAATTTTGAAAAATATAAGAAGTTTTACAGAGATTTTATGAGTATGCAGCCGCGCTGGTGAACAAGGTGGACCACGGGCCTCTTGTTTTATGTTGGTGCATTTGAATCAGCAGCTTAATATCTCACTACGATGACAGGTTTACAGTTGTAACACATGATACTTATTGTATTCATTAAAATTACCGTGGTAACAGTATTGCAATGAATATCATATATTTATCAAATTACATAGAAAATCATGTAGTAGTCAAATTATTGATTTATGAATATCATATATCTATCAAATTATTGATTTTGTTTTTCAAAAACTTTTTTCACATTTTAGAAAACTCTGGGGAAATGTTTATATATACACTTTTTAAAAGTTGTTGTTGGTTATGATAAAAAGGTTATGTTTTTTATCGTAAATTTTTTCTGATTGATGTTGAATTATAGCCTTATCTATGTCATGTAAATGTTACTATACATGTAGTTGATTGTTTGAGTCATGACATCACTGTTAGAAACAACTAGGGAAATCTAGCACCACGTGACACATGGAATGAAGTTTGTAGAACATCAAATTTGATAACGATTAGAATTCCATATCAATAAAAACTCCATGTCACAAACTTTCCCTGACTGCGGGCAGGTGAAAATAGGTGTTTTTATATTTTACAATTTTTAACTATTGTTGGAGTTCCCTTATATAATAATACTTTAATCATTGATTGTTAAGTGCATAAAGTGTTCATTTTCTTCGCATCTTATTTTGTACCTTTGTATTGTTTTTTCTTTTGTTAATTGTATTATCATTCATAATATTTTATTAGTCTATTAGCGTGTTTTAATTGCTATACTGGTATATATATCAAATATATTTGGTCGTTATCAAGATTTGGCTTTCATGGTAAGATGTAAAAATAATGCTTCCCCGTAGATTTACAGTCGCACCTTTTGTGTTGAGATGTAATTAAGTGCCATAATGTGTAGATGTATCAGATAATTGAGTACCATGGAAATGGTGGGTTTTTTGTGAATATAAGGAAACTTGCCAAAAACAAAAGATGAAATAAAATTAAAGTACCAAAATATCTTTTCATATAAATGATGTTTCTTGTTAAATGAAGAGCAAAATATTGGTGAAAACAGGGTACGTTTTTTAAAAATGAAAATCTGCTAAATATTCCTTTATGCCAATATTGCCTGATATATGGTAACAACTTGCATTAAAGTTATGAATGTTGGTACACTGGAAGTAATCATTTTATGATTTTTGTTGGACTGGAGTAAAATAATGGTTGCATGAAATTATAATTCCATTGTGAAATGGCTAAACCAAGATGACACAGAGACGTGTGAATGGAAATTGCTTCAACAACATTAAAAATGTTAAATGTCCAAATGTGTATGTCTGATGAAATATTTTTGGAAAAATTAATAAAATGTTGTTCTTTTGTGCATGTTGTTTCTTGTTGAGTTGTACATAGAAGACATGGATTATAAGTCATTCTCATTGTTTTTTGGATATTTTCCCAAACTTGTTACTAGTGGTGGGTCACTCAGAAATTGCTAAATTCTATAAAGAACAGCACTGTCTGATGTTAGTGGATCAATCATACTGTAAACTGGCAGATATGGAAGGCTTAGTCTTAATAGTGTTTGCCAATTGTAAATTCCAATGGTCGCCATTGTAGTAAGGTATATCTTGATGCAAATCTACATATCTTATTACTCAATGTAAAGGCAATCGCAAGTCCCAAATAGAATGCAGAACACGATGTAGACAAACACGGATCCCTGGACACACCAGACGTGGGATCAGGTGCCTAGGAGGAGTAAACATCAATCTAAGTAAAATGACCTCATTTTAATTGCTTCCGTTGTTTCATGAATTATGCAGACTGAAACTATGTGAAACTACCTATGCCAGAAGGGGGGTAAATAAAATGTGGATTCTAAAAAACTCTAAAGAACTTCTAGTGAATTTGAAATCCCTGAACCTTTCACATATAAACATCAAAGCAGATGACTTTTCAACAGTTTACACGACCATCCCACATGACAAAGACAAGGCTTTGTAACATTATAGACAGTTGCTTCTTAAACAAAAATCGAAAAAGGAAATTATCTAATCTAGTTGATCAGCATTCTAAAAATTATTGTATTAAACTACACACTCTGATTCTACCACACAAGTACTCTGAAGTTGATTATTAAAGCAAGCTGGAGTTCCTCATAGACAATATCTTTGTCAGTTATTGGAATCAGGTCTTCCGACAGTTTTGAATCAATGGCCAACGGAATTGTGCTCCTTTATTAGTCCCTAATTTTATTTCTTATGACGACAGAATTCATTCAAAAGCTTCTTACATGAAAAAAGAAGAAAATATCTCTTAGGGTGGCCTCTTTTAATTTCGACATTTCATTATATTCGATTTTTTACATTTTATCTTCAATAGCACATTGATTCCGATTCATATGTCGACTTCCAAATACTATCCCAACCGAACTAGAAACTAAAAGGACACCACAAAGAGCTCTTTCCAGTCTGCTTCCGTACTTGGATATTTTGTTTGAACATATGACAACTAAACGCAACAAATAAACTACTCAACTTATGACAAACGGACGATTCTCAGCTTCTTCTATCTCGTCAACTTCCATATATTATGTCACGAACACCTCATTCCATCATCACTCTGCATCACTGGTGTTATGTCTCTTCAACTTACTCGATTATACGCAAGCAGCACTCTGTTCCTGTGCTACACAGTTTCTTGAACTACGAGGCAGTACTTGAGCAAATTCTTGTCCGCCAGTGTTTCCAACAGTCACGTCTTCAAGGCCTGCCATATCGTCGTCAAACTTCCTATGGTCCCTTAACACACATTTAGTCTATCAATTATGACCTATATTGAGTCAAATGCTGCCTGAAACTATGTTTCATAGCCATTTTACAGCCGTTTCACACACTGATTGATTACCGGATTTTCCGTCTTACCTGATACAAGACTATGGCTAGGCGGATGTGAACCGGTCAAACAGGGGATTGCTTACTCCTCCTAGCACCTGATTCCACACCTCTTGTGATGTCCAGGGGTCCGTGACCTTGCCCAAAACCTCTTGTTTTCTGTAATCATCTACACCTTACGAGACTTGATCATGTCTTACTCTGCCTTTACATACATAATTTACAGATATCAACTTTGAATAAAAACTCATCCCTACTTTTCAGAACATCCAATTATACTCCGTTCGCTCCCGTTAAATTATTACCCGCCTTTATCAAGCTGAGAACGCATCTACGTCATAGAAAAATAGAATGAAACTTTTGACCGTTTGCACGAAACGAAACGCTTTGATCCGTTTTTGAATCCGTATGAATGTATGCTCTCGGCTTGTCTATGGCTTTATGAATGATGGTGAATGTTTACAGGAATAGTAGAATGCCTGCACGATTCGGCATTCCGGCGTTCGATGTGTTCTTACCGACCAAACTCAGAACAGCAAAAAGGGCGGAATCCACGTATTGAACCACGAGGACAAGGCTGCGTCGATCAACACATGCAGGTATTTGTTTACTTCTAAGTTATATGTCCATGGAAGAACCTAATCGGTTTCAACGAGTAAAATGGAGGCAGAGATATCGTCTATATTCAACGAGTATTTATGTCTTTACCCATGCCTCCTTCCCTCCCTTCTAAAAGTTATACTGTCTGAACAGCACAATAGTGATATTAGATCTGAAAACAGATCAAACTTTGCTTGATATATTCATCTTTCTCCATTTACTCAGTGCATGCTAAGTAACAACCTAATCCATTGGTATGCAAATTACTATATGATACTCATTCATTTTTCCACTGAGACTCATAATCTTTCCACCCCTATTTCATTAAATACACCAATAACCCCATCACCACTTTATAAATACTATCATCACTATCAATCAAAATACAGATAGACGTTATAATATCATATGGTTAAATCAGGAACACACATATAATTTTTGGCGAGTCTATGAAAATTACCAAAAATCAACATACGTGATAAAACTAAGGATATTAAAATTTGATCAGTAATAAATACAAAAAATGAAGTACTTTTCAATTAAATATTTATAAACATTGATCGGTAAAACTATTGTACTAGTCTTGAGTTAAACTAAGTACTTTAACGCAACCAACATCAGAACCACATATTACTTACATTGATAATACTCAATCCTTCTTCCCTATCAATATATTCAAACAAGCATTCCTTCAAAAACCTTATATCTCTTTGTTTCCTTCTTTTATTGTTTAACATTCATTGGGCATAGTTATATTTCAGTCTTGTCTTAATTTGTTATATACTTAGTCTTTCACCTTCAATTTCATGCACCATCAAATAAAGGCGTCACAATCGACCTATAAGGTAATCTAATAAGGTAGACATTTATGAACAATGAGATGCGAACAAAAAATTCCAAAAATACTAACTAAAGATTTCAAGTCCAGTTAAACGATTCTTAAGAAGAGACAAAAAATACTAAAAAAAAGCAAACAAGTACTATTCTTTCTGATACCCTCTCTAGTATCTTTAAACAATCTGAAACAAAAATACACCACGACCAAAAGTTTTGTAGAGATACACATCACATGATAACCACCAGATTATTAAAAATTAAAAAGTTTCATAGATTACAAAACAATATTTATGATATTCCTTTGACAGTATACATTTGTTACATAATTTGTTCATTCAAAAATTTTAACATATACTACTACCGGAATTAACCTAAAATACATTATACACACCAATCTAGTTCAATTGAGAATATACCAGACTTCGCATATTACCCCACAAAAGTCCCCCCTGTCCAATCTAAGATATGTAACACTTGAATATAAGGAGAGTGGGATACATAATGCTATTACTCGCAATCTCAAATGACTTTATTAAAGATACATATATTAAAAAGCTTATAAACTTATCAGAACAGCAGTTATTTAATACTTTTATGCGAGTTTGAAATGATTTTATTATAAACAGTTAAATATTAAATTATTAAAAAACACTTTGTAATAAATATACACCACTCCGACTATTTTTTGCACCATGCAAATACGATCTGTGTCTTCTCGTATCCAACGGTTCGCGACAATATTTCTCTAGAACTTCTGAGCTCGTTAGAGAACAGATAGTCAAGTTACGTTTTAAAACTTATTTCTACAACTCCACAACGATATCGGATGTGCGCCCACCACAAGCAATGTCAAGTGATGAATCGGTTCAAATGTACATATAGTGACCCCAAAGCATCAGAATCTAACTTGATATTATGGCTCATCCGTAGAATAAATTTTGCTACTAAACATTCAATCCCAATTTTCTTGGGAATAGCTTACTTGTTCAACGTCACCACTCATAAATAATATTCATGATAAATATGTTCCCTAGTATATAGCACTTTACTAAAATAAATTCATATTAGAAGACAAGAGACTCTATGTTTAATAAAGCCTATAATATAGTAGCATTACAGCGTATAGGTTTTTCTGCGTTCAGAGAAGCCACGAAAATTTGAGGAAAATTAATAGTTTTTGAACGACCTTCATATCTATGCAGTATGCGTCTTATATATTCAGGTAAATTTATTACTTCAATAATTACAATATTCAAATAATATTAATGCTATATTCATTTCCTCATCATTACTACTCTCAGTCAGTTATTGGTAGTGCCGCTACAAACTTCCTCATTTTTTACCACTTAACATGCCATATCTCTATGCGTCTTTATTTTCATCGCCTCTATACGTCCGGCATCGTTGATTTTTCTGGAAAAATTTAATCCGCTTTTACTTGTAGCATGTACGACTGAAGATCGAAGCATGAAGTTGTTCGAAAGAGTGTGACACTGCGGTGCAATAAACCAGATTGTACCGTATGATGATTGTATTCAAAACCATTCATCGGTCCGGGCAGGGGAGTTTATCGTTCCGTACAAAGCGCGTCATCAGATTTTCGTTGCAGAACCCGTTCAGTTAAGAATCGTTTCTTTCGTTTCCATGACAAGTTTTTAGCACGCTTTAGGTCTTATGTATTGCGCTTGTCGAGAATTCACTAATTGTATGAACCCACAGAATTGTATACTGCGCATTTAGGTATACCACGAACATGAGGTCAAAACTATAACTACAAACTGTCGTTACTATGTTGGGGCAAAACACTTACGCACGCTGGTAGTTACCACACCGCGAGCGCGGTCTTATTCATCAAAACTGCAGTAGTTTGTCTTAGGTACCAGAATTCAGCGTGAGCATCACCTCGTGTACTACGGTCAAAAACCATGGCCCATCGTCTCGACTGGCGCTAAAAACAACAGATAAAATCAACTGCTAAAGTTAAAAAATTACCGGACTTAACAATTTGTGTGAATAGAAAGCATCAGACAACTAATTCACACTCCTATGCTACGCTTAAGTCCTTTCGCTATCTGGTCACATGGACACAAAACTACAATCTGCTTGAGCACCACCCAGAATTTGGCCAAAACGGATCTACGTGCTCTGATCCTAAGTCAACGTGCATGTGAAAACCCCTGCAACTTGTTTATTGCTCAAAGTTCCAACTACCACCGGCGACCAGTTTAAAAGAAACGCACTCACCATTAAAACGATGCCGCAACAAGACTACGAAAAAGTAGGCATTCGAAAATTACTATTAGAAGCAGAGAGACTATATTCACACATTCATACTGACAAGTTGTCGCTAATATATTGATGAACCCTGCATACAAATAATCTAGTATATCGTTATATCAATAACAACATTTTCATTTTAAAGTCATATAAGATATATTCCACTTAAATCGATATACAACCTATCAGCTGCTATTACTTCATTATTTTGGTGGATGGGTGCGTGTTACCCAAATCAGGAGTAAGAATCCTTCAAGCGACAACAGCATATTAACTGTAATCATATAACCCAAACACACGACAACAAAATGAGAAATGTTTTGCTAAAATAATTATTCAACCATATGCCCAAAAATAGCGTTTAATCACTATCCTATACTTTCATGTTTCTTTAGTACTTGATTTTGTATTATGTGCACTCAGATGGCAAGTCCTGAGAAATACATAACATCGTAGTGTATGATAAGCTTTGCGAATTTGACCTTTTAACTCTGCCAATCTGCTCCAACTCTTTTCCTATTAGTTAGCATTCGATTCAAATTCTACCACCCATCATACTCCTGCCTTATACCTATGAGCCCATATGAGAATTATCTCATAATCGAGGTGTCACTATCCGAGTAAAAGACAGGACATCCTGAAAGCGATAGGTTGTTCGTTACTAAACTGTCATAATTTTCACTCTGAGTCGTTTTCAAATCCAGCGTGGGAGTAATACAGACAGAGGATGCAGCCCCTCTTAAGACTTACGACATATTGCACCCGCGAATTTCTTTAATTCCATCAATCATAGTTATACATTCTGCTAATATATATTTACTAAACATTACCACCCAATATACACCGTCATCTGACCAATCTTCCATTTTTCTTGCGTCAAACCCGGCGAAAATTCAAGGTATCTCTGTAAAACGTAAAAATCCGTAATTAAAAAAGATTCACAAATCAAGTGTAGGGCAACACGGACCTCCCCGGACCTGAATCTAAGGCTCCCCCCCCCCCCCCTCCCCCCCCCGTCATCAGATTCTCCTCCTCCCTCCCCCCTCCATCACTTCAACTTTAACACGAAAAAACACGCTTTTCTTTAAATTTGGCCCCCCGCTTCCTCTCTCGACAATCTGCCAAATCTCAAAACACTACAAGGAGCCTGCTTCCAGCCCCTTGAACCTTCTCCCCCCTCTCGCGCGTACTACCTCCCACGCAACACCCAACTCCAACCTCTCTCCTAGCTCCACCAATAATTATACTTTAAGAAATACTATATAATAAGTCGCGAACTCACCACCCGCACTTACCCCCCTCCCACCAGAACTTTTACCCATATTTGCAACTGTTCGTCTCCTTCCCACTTCGAACTCCACCACTGTCCTGAACCTTAGGACAGTTTATTCGCTAGTTGATGACTAGAATCATAACAAGTCGTCTGAATGCTCCTCCCTCTCCCTCTATATCCATCTCCTCTCCTCTCTGCCCCTAGGCCACGCTCCAACACATTGTCGTTATTTCACCTGCTCACTCACCTCCCTCCAACCTTCGCCCCAACCCCACCCCAAATCGTATTAATCCTATGTAAAGAACAACTTTATTTAACAAGTGATAAGAAGGCTATGCACAGTCCGAGGGTCTTCCGTTCTCCCCAGAGACCAAATATTTTTTCGGGAAAAGGAAACTACGCGAAAAGTAGTGAAAACAAGTATACAAAAAGTATTTGACTTAACTATTAAACGATCTCAGAGTTTAAAAAGAATATATAGTAATCATTGAATCAAATATCAAACTTGCAACACACAATGATCTTAGTACACGTAGTTATTGGTCAAATAGTTAATTGGTTACTCTATTTGGCCAACTCAGCCCCCTCTAGGCAATATACAATGAGACATCATAGGGGATGTAAGTAATACGCGTCTGAAATGACGTTGTTAGTAACGGCTACAACAAATCAGCACGCGATCGCCTCGGTATAACAGGTGTTTAATAAATCTCGATCCTCGTATTCATCTCCATGTTCGACACCTTTACCCACCCCTCTCCCCCCCCACCACCTCTCCTCCACCTCCCCCCCCCTGTCCGACTCTGAATAGGAATTTTCGTTAAAAGCTAACAATACAACTCTAATTAATGGGGCTAATATATGAAATATGAAAAAATGCAAACACTTAATAATCGAATTTTTGTGATTGAATATTGCATTTATTCAGTTGAATCAGACCCCCATCCACAATCACCCAGAAACATGTACCTAACGCTCGATGAACTGGGGCAATCATAGTTAATCAACTGCAATGTTTGTAGTGTCATCTGGTCACTTCACGAGCAGACGATGGAATATCTTTTAAGAAAGAAACAAAATGTGTACTAGATACGTTAGCGTTCATCTCTGTATGACCTTGATATCAGCAACCATCGATTTCCTGCCCGAGCATGATAATTGCATCTGAATCTATGCCAGTTGATACCAACGCTAATTGTTGATATGTTCTCAAGCAATATTCCTTTCTTTAGAATGCAAAATTTTTCATCAGATGTTAATTATATTTGTTATATGGGTAGGCGTTAATTGAAGCATGGTTGGATTGTTGAAAAATTCATTTAGCTACAACTTGTATTGCTTTAAGAATGAATTGTATTCTAAGAAAAGAAAAAAGAAAGAAATCTACATACAACATTTACTAACTAAACACATCACACTCAAAAATGAAGAATACTAAATTTTTCATTGTATAACATTCTATACAACTGAGATTCTGTATTAATTTTTGACGTGTACATATATTAAGTACTAAAAGAATCCAATTAATTCGGTACATTAAAATAGTTTGTCTGTTGGATATTCTTATCAGAGACTGCTGTATGTCATTTGATAAAACGTCTTGTTAAAATATCAAAACTGTGAACACATTCCCCTGAATCTGAGTTGGAGATTAACGATAGCGATTATGTTCAATTTCACTTGACAAATTGTTGGATAGGATTAACAAATAAATCTTTAAATC
>CAJDSM010041515.1:1875-19212 GCA_903981925.1 Ostrea lurida | reverse complement strand
ATATTCAAGTTCGTTCAAATCATGACCCATAAGGGTAAGGATGGGCCACAATAAGGAATCAACGTTTTACATGGGAATATATATGGAAATCTTAACAAGGGGCCCACAGACCTTATACGTCACCCGAGTATTCATTATTTCATATGTCCCATATAGGACGTCTCATATTTTGCATTTAAGCGTGAATTTGGAATTCTTGTTCACGTTATCATTCTTTTCAAAATTATGAATTATTAGATGGAAAACCATATTGCTATTTTTAATGTCCAGATGCGCTTGACTTTTGACCTTTTACCCCAAATTTTGCAGTAGGAAAAATCTTTGGTTCCCATAGAGTTACAGTCGCAAATAGTATTTAGTTCATGGTGACCTCTAGGTAGGAAAAGGAGTAACACTTTAGAGACAAAAAACCATTGCACCTACATACGGACAACCCGATTTCAGTATAACACCCCCCCCCCCAACTTTGTTGCTAAGGGTATAATTATGACAAAAGGCTCTCTCCTCATTCCAAATATCCATTTAGTTTCAAATTAATTTGAATAGCATTAAAGAAGATGTTTTTCATATGTTTACATATAAACACAATGTACCAAGTTTGGCCCCACCCTGGGGTCAGAACCTACCCCGGGGATCACCAAATTTACAATTTTGGTAGAGGCCTTCCTGCTCTCTATCACTATGCCTTCAGTTTTTCTTACACATGTGCAATTGTAAAAAAGATTTTTGAAAATTTGTCTCTTTTTGCCCAACCCCTAAGGCCCCTGGGGTGCAAGAGTCCTGAAATGCATAATTCAGGTCCCCCTTTGTCCCAAAGATGGTTCATACCAAATTTGAAAAGAACTGGAATCATAGTGAAATGTTCAATTGATAATGCATTTCATCAATGACCATTTTGGCCCCACCCTATTACCAAAATCCCAACACCTAGGATCACAAAATTTACAATTATAATAGAAAACATCCTGCTCATTCCAAATATCCATTTAGTTTTAATTTCATATCAATAGCATCAAAGAGGATATGCTTTTCAAATGTTTTACATACATGTATAAACATTATGTACCAAGGTTGGCCCCACCTTGTGATCAGAACCCCTACCCCGGGGATCATCATATTTACAATTGTGGTAGAGGTCTTCCTGCTCTACATCACTATGCATTTACTGTAGTTTCTCTCAGATATGTGGGGTTGTAAAGAAGATTTTTGAAAATTTGGCAGTTTTTGCCCCACCCCCAAGGCCCCAGGGGTGCAAAAGACCTGAAATTTACAATTTATGTGCCCCTTGTCCCAAAGATGCTTCATATCAAATCTGAAAAGAATTGGACTGGTAGTCATAAAGAATTTAAAAATGTTCAATTGTTGACGTACGACACACGATGGACGACGCATGATGACGGATGAAAACCAATTGCAATAGGTCACCTGAGTTTAATCAGGTGACCTAAAAATCTTCATCTCGATAACCTTTGGACCAGAAAAAAGGTTATATACCTGAAAGCTTCCTGATATGGAGTAGATTCAAGTTTTTTTTTCAGATCATGCCCCCCAGGGGTAGGATGCAAAAAGGGGATCCAAGCTTTACATGCTGATATAAAGGAAATTTTTCTCCTCCTGGGCCACTGGGCCAGTTTCAATCAAACTTGTTAAAAATCATCCTTGGGTGAAGGGGATTCAAGTTTATTCAAATGAAGGACCAAGTCACATTCAAAGGGGAGATAATCACAAAAATACAAAAATAGGGTGGTGTTGTTTAAAAATATTCTTCTTAAAAACCAAGGAACCAGATAAGCTGAAATTTACATGAAAGTCTTTTGATATAGTGGAGATTTACGTTTATTCAAATAATGACCCCTGAGGATAGGGTGAGATCACAATAGGGGATCAAAGATATAGGGACAATCTTTTTAAAAAAAAACCAACTCAATATTGATCGATTGTCTAACGTCTGGCTTGAAAATTTTTCACTTATTTGAAGTCATCACCATTAATTGGCGGTGAAGGGCTGCAAAATGTAGGCCTATGCTTGGAGCTGGCCTTTGAGCAGGGAGGGATCACTATTGTGCAACAGTTGCTGTGTTTTTGCAGTCTCATCTGAAGGGCCACCCCATTTAGTCGCCTCTTCCCGACAAGCAAGGGGTACTGAGGATCTGAACCAGAAGAGTGGAAATTTACCTGAAAGCTTCTTGACATAGAGTAAACTTAAGATAATGTACAGATCATGGCTCCCATGGGTTGAGTGGGGCCACAATAGGGATAACATTTTTACAAGCTGATAAATAGGAAAATCTTCTCCTCCAGACACCACTCGGTGAATTTCAATCAAACTTGGCACAAATCATTTGTTGGTAAAGGGGGTTCAAGTTCTTCAAATGATGGGCCATGCTCCCTTTAAAGGAGAGTTAACCATGAAAATTAAAAATAGGGTAGGGTTACTTAAAATTTTTTCTTTTCAAGAACCACTGAGCCAGAGAACTTGAAATTTACAAGAAAGCTTCCTGATATAGAGTATGTTTAAGTTTGTCCAAATAATGACCCCAGGGGAAAGGGTGGGGCCACTGAAGGGGATCAAAGTATACATATGCAGAAATATAGGAAAATTCTTTTAAGATATTTCTTGAACTATATAAGCTAGGGCTTCCATATGGTTACAGAAAGACCACTCAGTTAATGCAATGGTGTGTGATCTTGTGAAATTAAGCTGGACGTTTGACCTAGTTTTAAGAAAAAATTGGCATATAAATTACTTCTTAAAGTATTGATTAAAGGTAGATCTTTCATATTTTGTATACATATTTCATATGGCAAAACCTTTTACCTTATAGCATAGCTTTCAACTTTGTGACCTTGATCTCAAAATTTGACCTACTTTTAAGGACCCTCTATATTACACACTGCACACAAAAGAGCTAGTAAATTAAGCAATTAGAATTATCTGCCCTTAGATCTAAATTGAAATATACAGTAATATTGTGGGTATTACCAAATTCTGAATCAGTTCAAATATTTGCAACATGTCAGTAAATTAACTCAACTCAATGTTTTGTTTTCATTCAAATGAGCAATGGTAATTTCTTTTCATCAATACTTCATTAATGATTATCTGTGAACAATTTTGCTGGGGGTAAATGGCCCGTACCATAAATTATAAACTAAATAGTAACACCTTTAATAATGTGATTTAATTTCTCAGTGTCTAAAGAACAGTTTTCGTAAGGGTCCCTAAGTCAACAGAATCTTCTGAATATATCTTAAACTATTTTAAGCAGGGTTTTCGTATTTTGTATGTAAATTCCTTATGGCAAGACCTGAAGTTGTGACCTGGACCTTATAGTTTGACCTACATTCTTAAAATGTGACAATCAATATTTCATAAATTATTTAAGACAGAGCTTTAATTATTTGTAGATAGATTTCTTTTGGCAATATCTTTCATTTTCATTTCATAACATGACTGCCGTAAAATGGCTGAAATATTGCCAAAATCGTGTAAAACATTAAATAATCAATCAATCATAACATGATGCATGACCTTGTGACCTTGTCTTAACCAGAATAGCAAGGTCATGTTGGTCATATTGGATTTGAGTCATACCTGTGTTATATAATTCAGTTTCAGTTATATTGTGATCCTTTTGTGCAGGGTTGAGGCAACAATATTGGGTGTCAGAACAATTAATTATCACAAGAATAAAGATAATGAAAAATCACCACTGCTGAACATTGGTAGTGCCAAGGTCACTGATGTGAGCAATGTATCCCAAAATACCCCTAAACTTATAACCTTTACAGTATCAATTACTGAAAGTATATCCAATTAAACTGCAAATATAGAATGTATAAGTAGTACATGTACATGTATTTCATTTGTCTTGGATAAAAATGGTGGGCATTAAGTGTCTATTAGCAGAATTTTCAAATTTGTGGTCAGGTTTCTTTCATACATAATTTCACTTCCTTGAATATTTTGTTGATTGAAATATTATATTCTCTGAGAAATTTTACATTTGTATCAAAATAAAAGAAAACAATACATACCAGTTGGAGTGATTTCACAGACTGTTCACCATGCGCTTTTAGAATATCATGGAAAATGTTATCCCAACCTTGTAATGGGATATCTTTCTGCACTTCCGAAGAGATGGATGGCTAAAAAAAATAAAACGTATTGTTTCTAGAATATGAAAGAAAAAGTGAGGCAAGCTCACATACTCCCCACAGCTCCCACATTGCCTTGAAATGTAGTTTTGGGCAGTCAGGTTAGAAAATCATAATGAATATCGGTTATAAATGGATACACATAATTGATTAACTATTTGATTATACTAGGATTTTTTTTTCTAAATAAAGAAATAAGAGATCTTTTCATTAAAAATACAATAATTTTATCCTTCTTCCATTCAGTGTTTAATTGGTGAAGAGGTCAAAGGGCATAATTCCCCGAAAAAAAATGAATCAGAATTTCCTGTGTATATGCGCATCTACACAGTATGTTCTTCATCAATTACAAAGTTTTCACGATAATCTGTTGAGCGTTTTTAGAGGAGTTGCGCTGACAAACTGTTTCAATAGTATATTTAATTGTGGCCAAATTTCTAAGTTTCAAAAGGGGCATAATTCCCCGAAAAAAAATTGAATCGGAATTTTCCTGTGTATATGCGCATCTACACAGTAATGTTTCTTCATCACTACAAAAGTTTCACGATAAATCTGTTGAGCGTTCAGAGGAGTTGCGCTGACAAACTGTTTCAATTAGTATTATTAATTGTGGGCCAAATTTCTAAGTTTCAAAAGGGGCATAATTCCCCGAAAAAAAATTGAAATCAGAATTTCCTGTGTATATGCGCATCTACACAGTATGTTCTTCATCACTACAAAGTTTTCACGATAATCTGTTGAGCGGTTTTCAAGGAGATGCGCTGACAAACTGTTTCAATAGTTATATTTAATTTTTGGCCAAATTTCTAAGTTCAAAAGGGGCATAATTCCCCGAAAAAAAATTGAATCAAAGAATTTCCTGTGTTATATGCGCATCTACACAGTATGTTCTTCATCAATACAAAGTTTCACGATAATCTGTTGAGCGGTTTCAGAGGAGTTGCGCTGACAAACTGTTTCAATAGTATATTTAAATGTGGCCAAATTTCTAAGTTCAAAAGGGGCATAATTCCCCGAAAAAAAATTGAATCAGAATTTCCTGCATATATGCACATCTACATGGTATGTTCTTCATAACTACAAAGTTTTCACGAAATTCTGTTGAGCGGTTTCAGAGGAGTTGCGCTGACAAATAAAAAACAGGACTGACGGACTGACTGACTGACGGACTGACAGACGGGTCAAAAACATTATACCCTCCGCAACTCGTTTGCGTGGTATAATAAACATTGATATATGATATGTTTTAAAATGCTGATTATAGGTTTACAAACAAGGGTCCTTTCTAAAGCAATAAGATTTGCTACATTCTACCATAATTCTGCACACTGGAATATTGAGATACGTACATGAAATGGATCCTTAACATCCTCTGTACTCATATGTCATTTTATGTTTAGCCTCCTCACAAAAACTGTAACATTGCTGCAAAAGTAAAACACATTATTGAACATCATACATGTACACTTGGCTTTGCTCCACTGAAACATAAATATTGATTAATAATAAAACAAGAGGCCCATTGGCCACATCGCTCACCTGAGTGACCTTGGCCCTGATTCAGCAGTGGTGATTTAATTTTTTTTTTCAAGTTTCCGTAAAACTAACCCAGTAGTTCTGGAGAACAATATTTTAAGCCAAATTTGATCCCCACCCTACCCCCTGTGAGGTATGATCTGATCTACTTTATATCTGACAGGTAGCTTTTAGAAAAAAATAGTTTCTTTTGGGCCAATGGTTCTTGAGAAGACAATTTTGAAAGATTTTCCCCATATATTCAAATGTAAAACTTTGATCCCCTATTGTTGCCTTACTGTACCCGGGGGGGGGGGGGGTAGATGGGGGGGGGAGGAGGTAATCTGAATCTCCACTATATCAGGAAGTTTTCACTAATTTTCAGCTTTTCTGGACCAGTGGTTCTTGAGAAGATTTTTAAGATTTTCCTAGAAATTCACATGAAAACTTTGATCCCATTTCAACTCCATAGTACCCCCGGGGGTCATGATTTGAACAAACTTGAATCTCCACTATATCAGAAGCTTCCTTTCAGCTTTCCTTGGCAAAGTGGTTCTTTAAAATTTTCCATATATATTCACAATGTACATGTATAAACTTTGATCCCCTATTGTGGCCCCACTGTACCCCCGCGGGTCATATTTGAAAAAAACTGAATCACCACTACCATCAGGAAGCTTTTCATATAAATTTCAGCTTTTCTGGGCCTGTGGTTTCTGAAGAAGAAGATTTTTAAAGATTTTCCCTATATATTCACATGTAAAACTTTGATTCCTTATGTGACCCCATAGTACCCCCCAGGGGTCATGATTTGAACAAACTTGAATCTCCACTATATCAGAAGCTTTCATATAAATTTCAGTTTTTCTGGCCCAGTGGTTCTTGAAAGAAGATTTTTTATAAATGAACCACCCTATTTTGCATTTTCATGATTATCTCCCCTTTGAAGGGACCTGGTCCTTCATTTTGAACAAACCTGAATCCCCTTCACCTAAGGATTTGATTTGTATTTAAGTTTTGGTTTGAATTTTGGCCAAGTGGTTCTTGAGAAGTAGTCGAAAAATGTGAAAAGTTAACAGACAAACGGAGTGGATGACGGACAACAGGCGATCAGAAAAAGCTCACTTGAGCTTTCAGCTCAGGTGAGCTAAAAAACATAAGCAGTCAACATTGATAATCATAATAATCTACATTTTTGTATATTGTGCCAAAATAGTAGTCATTGTTTTGACAAAGTACACAACCTGAAGGGCTCGCACTTGCATAGTATTGAAAAAAATTATCATAAACTTGGTAGTGACTATGCAGGAATCTGCATGCGTGATATGGGTATGTCACAATCACCATATCACCATGCCATGCCAAAAACCCATATCAATATCAACACGGCTGTGCAAAAATACATATCAAGGACGTCATAATGAAAAATTAGATTACATTACGACAAACAGTGATCTATTATATAATTGTAATAGCGAGTGAAGCTCGTGTCGCAACGCGACGCGACGAGCTCGCTCTAATGATTAGGCATGTAAATCACTGATTTGCTCTCTATCAGCTGAAAAATTGTGAGCCCACGTGACTTTACGAACAACAATATCTACGGACCACAATGCATCCGCAAAATGTTAGATTCACTGCGGTATACATTATACAGTCCCTGAAACGTTCTACTTTACCACACGCACAGTGACCGCACGCAGAGCGAACGATGACCGCACGGTGAACAATGAATGAAAAATGACTGAACGCACGGTGACCGCACGCAGACGCATGGAAAAATGGTAAAGTAGAACGTTTCAGGACTGTTACAACTCCATAAAATAAAATAGATAAGATGTTTGAGAAGTACCACGATGTTTTGAAATTCCAAGCAAGCTTTCTCATACTTAGGTATGTTTTGCTGTGTTGATAAATGCTTTAGTTTGAAAGAAAACACGACGTCACAATTCAACTGTTCACATTACAATACGCCACAATGCAACTGTATATGTCGACAATATGACGTCACAATGCAACTGTTCACATCGATTGCGTCATTTTTCCGCGGTTAAATGAAGAAGCTAATTTTTATTTGCAAGATGTTTTAGGGTCTTTGCTCGCACAATGGTAGCACAATCAACATATTTAAAAACAAGGCATTCTGAGAGTATTGCATACAATTACATAGTCCCTACCGATTACAAAATTATTGGACTGCAACAATATTTCTAATTGCATTATATAGGCTATAATATCGATCATATTTATGGTAAGCCTGGATAGGACAAGGACCATATAACTCAGTGAAAAATGTGAATCGATCAAAAACCAAACTCGAACTTGATCTGTAACTTGGTATGCAAAAGCAAGTACCAAATATCAAATGAATATCTGCAAAGCAGTGAGAAAAAAAAGTGCGGAAACTGATAATTTATGAAATTTTCTAAGTCCAAGGGGCCATAACTCAGTGAAATATGGATCGATGGAAACCAAACTCGAACTTGATCTGTAACTTGGATTGGCAAAGCAAATGTACCAAATATCAAATGAATATCTGCAAGCAGTGAGAAAAAAAAGTGCGGAAAACTGATAATTTATGAAATTTTCTAAGTCCAAGGGCCATAACTCAGTGAAATATGGATCGATCGAAACCAAACTCGAACTTGATCTGTATCTTTGTATGGCAAAGCAATGTACAAATATCAAATGAATATCTGCAAGCAGTGAGAAAAAAAGTGCGGAAAAACTGATTTACCGGACTGATGGACAGACGGACGGACAGACAGACGGACAGACAGATGGACGGAGTGCAAACCTAAAGTTCCCTTCGACTTCGTCGGTAGGGGACTAAAATGCCTTGATTATCACAGCCTTAAAGCATGACAGTATAATATAATTAGAATATTATAATGCTAAAATCCATGTCACATGGTGTATCAGCCCTCGGGGCCCCATATCAACCTTCAGGCCTTTTGTGCTCAGGCTGATATGGGTTCACTCGGCTGATATGCCATGTGATATGGATTTCAGCATGTAATATTCTCTATGTAACATTATTATAAATAACGATAAATGGTCAATACTTACTACCCTTCAAATGTACATTTAACACTAACCACATGGTGACTACTGAAATACCATATCAGAATAGATGAGATCATGACTATCAACCGTCAAATGGTGGCAAATACATTACAGAAAAAAATCAGGGTACAAAAATGGCAACCAAGCATACATACATTATAGGACATGACTACAGCCCTCACATGAAGACAAATATATTGCATTAGCAATACACAAGACTATTGACTACCATTAACACATATGGTAACAAATATATTACATTAACAATACACTACTGTATACAATGATTAACATTAACATATGGTAACAAATATATTACATTGACAATACACTTACTTTATACAATGATTAACATAACACATTGGTAACAATACATTACATTAACAATTCACAATACAATGATTAACAGTAACACATCGTAACAAATATATTACATTAACAACATACATTATACAATTATTTACATTAACGAATGTTACATTAACAATACAATGACTATAACATTAATCATGGTAACAAATACATTACATTAACAATTACACTATACAATTATTAACATTAATGCATGGTAACAATACCATTACATTAACAATAACACTATACATGACTACCATTAATGCATTGGTAACAAAACACTACATTAACAATACACTATAACAATTATTAACATTAATGCATTACATTAACAATACACTATACAATGACTACCATTAACACATGGTAACAAATACATTACATTAACAATACACTATACAATTATTAACATTAATGCATGGTAACAAATACATTACATTAACAATACCACTATACAATTATTAACATTAATTGCATGGTAACAAATACATTACATTAACAATACACTATACAATTATTAACATTTAATGCATTACATATAACAATACACTATACAATGACTACCATTAACAATGGTAACAAATGCATTACATTAACAATACACTATACAATGACTTACCATTAACACATTGGTAACAAATACATTAACATAACAATACACTATACATTATTAACATTAACACATGGTAACAAAATACATTACATTAACAATACACTATACAATGACTACCATTAACACATGGTAACAAATGCTTACATTAACAATACACTATACAATTGACTACCATTAACACATGGTAACAATACATTACATTAACAATACACCTATACAATGACTACCTATTAACACATGGTAACAAATACATTACATTAACAATACACTATACAATTATTACATTAACACATGGTAACAAATACATTACATTAACAATACACTTATACAATGACTACATTAACACATGGTAACAAATGCGTTAAATTAACAACACACAAGACCATTACTTACCACTAAAACATGCTAACAAATAATACGAAGACAATTTAATGCCTGCTACTGATACACTTAACAGCAGATACAGTAGAATTATAATACCTTTGACCATCATTGCTAATTCTTGCCACAAACACTCTCATCTTTCTTTCCTGATGCCCTCAGTGCTTCCAAGGCCTCCGAACCTTGGTATCATACACCAAGGGAAAACTTTTCTCCAATTTTTGTTTGTCTATTCTTATCACTAAGATCTGCTATATTTGGGTTCCCCTTCGTGAGTTGATGGCTTGCATATTTGCTCAACCTGCACAAATTTCATATTTTTAATGACACCTCAGTTCAAGATAAATAATCTATATCTGAAGACAAAAAATAGCATCTGTCAATAATCATAATATTTCTGAGCTATTCAATCTGATGCATGGTAATTACCTTGTAGTTAAATCTTCTATTTTGCTGATTTTGTTCACTGATAGCTTTCTTGAGTAACATATTTCTTTTCATTACTCTATCATAATCCGCATTAAACTTTTGGCTGGCTTGGGAGTAGTCTCCCCATTTACAATGGTGTGATGACTGGTCTGTAAATGTCTTGTTCCTTTATGGAAAGCACTTTCTGGGCTTGGGCTTTGTTCTTCTGGCTTGGCTTTGTTTCTGAGTTCAAACACATTAACTGATACATGCACTGATACATTTTTAAAAACAAGAAACCCAACCAAAGTACATTTCTGAATCCCAACCCAAAAGTACATTCTTGATCCCAACCCAAAAGTAATTTTCTGAAAGCTCCAACTGAATCCAACCCAACTGAATATTACAGTCTACTTCCTCAAGTCTTTCTGACATATTCTATTTTATCAATAATGAAGAGACATAATTTGTCGAAATGCGCATCTGGGCATCAAAAATTGGTACTGTATATGATTTTATATTATACAATCTGCAGTATGACAATTGTGTAACATATAGTGTTACATGTATACATAAAAACATAGAATATTTCAGAAAGACCACTTGTATTTTGATGTTTCACTTTCAATGAATAAGAGCAATGCCAACGTGGCATAATATGCCCGTACAGATTTTAGTGGGATTCATATCTCAGCAGAGTTAGTACTGTTCTTTAAATGGTAGTTCATTAGCATGCTTATTGAGAAACAATATGCATCTTCACTTTGGCAATAAGCGTGCCATAGGATATGACCTCCAACCTTCAAAAACAATCGACGTCTTCCTTCCATCATGGTGATCGATTGTGCCAAGTTGTAAAATCCTGAAGCTTACGGTTTGACCTACAAGGCCCGGACAGACAGACAGGCAGACGATGCTATACCATAATCGTCCCATCTTTCAAGGGCGTATAAAAATTGGTGTCCATATTAATTAGTGATGCTATACTAAACCATATCTCCCATAACCCTCTTTATTCTTATTTATTTTAAGAATACACAATTTACGTAATATGCACTTTTCCTAACACGTAAATGCATCTTTCCACTTACCGGAATGTTTTTCATCATAGTTTGCTTTGGATTGGGATTTGTTAGAATCTACAATGACATAGTAAGCTTATTATGCAGAAAAACTATAATTGTCCAAGAAACCCTAAACAATAAATAAATTTGATTATTATTTTAACAACATCATTTGGACTTCAACAGAACAATGAAGTTAAACGATAATGTCAAGTCTTCATACTACATAATTTAGATATCCACATCAAAAATGTACCTTATTTGGAGATGGAAAACTGCTCACCCGTTGATGTGCTTGTTTGGCGACTGGTGAATACTGTGAAATAAACAGCAAATCAATTCACAAAATATACAATTAAATTCAACAAGATGTGATGTAAAATAATTCTAGTACCAAACAAAAGGCCTCATCACATCATCGGCCAATAACTAACATTTTAAAAGTTATATGTCTTATGTTATTTTTTTTTCTAAAGTAGATCCAACTACAAGATCAAGTTAATGAGGTAAAAAAAATATGGCAGCCAGGGAAAGGAATATAATTACTTGGAAAATATTGGTATTGGGGTTTTACAATGAAATCAATGCAAAAACAATTAGACTGAATAATCTACTATCATTTATTTGTTTTACGATATATGTTTGCTTCTTGTTGTTTATATATTTCAATAAAAGATAAAAAAAGAAAAAGGAATACACATGACAAGTAAAAGCCTTATCACGAACCAATCAAAGATAAAGATTTTCAAAAGTAGGTCAAAGTCACAAGGTCCAAACTTGTAAACCAATGTACTAAGATATTTTTCATGGTAAACTGCAACATTATACATGTATGTATTAGTGTACAATATAGTGTTTAATGTTAGGTGATGCCAAAAACAAAGTTTATCTATCTTTGACTATAGACACTATACATATGTTCCCTACATGTAGCTTGTAAATCAATTTAAGGGAATTCAATTTGAACATAAGCATGCATACCTTTCCTGTGGGAGTTGAGCGATTTCGGTTTACACCTGCAGACTTGTTAACCTGTTTACAATACATCATTGGTGTGTTACAGATCAAAAAATCATCATTAAACAATTAAATATGGGTAATAAGACATTATAAACAGAGCATTTAACCCTTGTTAATTTAAACTTTAAAAATGATTATAACTCCTCCTCCTGGGCACCTGGTCCCACATCTATTGTGTCCAGGGGTCCATGTTTGCCCAACTTTTGTTTTTGTATTCTATTCATGAGGTCCATGTTTGCCCAACTTTCGTTTTTGTATTCTATTTATGACTTGCGAGATTGATCATGCACTGTTTGTTATCTCTGTCTTCACATGTATTAATTTTCATAAATGATAGAGACTCTCTCATTAAGTATGATAACACCGAATGCAATGCTACAAACAATTTATTTGAATTATCCTTGGAGCTTTGGATCATCACTCACTCCATTCAATTTATGCCAAAAAATACAAATGGTTGTGTTTCTGCTATCACCAAAATGAAAATTCAGTAAAGTCTCAGATGGAATGTTAATCTAATATGGTTTCAATTTTGCACATTTCCATGAATTATAAGTATGTCTTTTCAGTGATGCTCCTAACGAAATGTTGGAAATCCGAAACATATGTTATTAAAATTTTGAAGAGCTGAAAAATGGAAGTAATACCTTTATCTCAAACTTTATATATATACACGCAAACTTAAGGAACAATTACAATTAATCCCTGCTTAACTTTAATGGGGCATATCAACATCGTGTTGCTTGGCCATTGTTCACTACTTATCAATAATGCAACTTTCCAATATGCTTTGATATAAATTTCCTACAAAGTACATGCAATTACAAGTGTCAACTCTAAATTAGCAATATGCAATGATATCTTGAACTATATATGTTAATAAAAAGTTTCAGAGTAGAGTGTATCATTTAGGGTTGGTTTGCATGCTTTGCAGAAATACAAATTTTATTTTTGGCCTCATTACTTACAGGGTAATTCACTGAGGATTCTTTACCATACATGTGCTTTCGACATTCTATTAATAGTGCATAACTTTTCCAAATGTCATTATCCAATGGTTTTTGAGAATCCAACAACTTGTGGAGATTTCCATTTCCATTGGTTTCATATTCATGTTTCATTTTGTCCGCAGCATTCTTGATGCGTGTGTGCTGTAAAATGAAATACAAAATTTAATGTTACAGTAGTGATTTAGCATAATGTGTGTGCATTTCTTTGGCGTTTTTTTAAATAACGGAATCATTGCCACCAAGTTAGATACAGTATCATCATGGATGCTTCAGGATAGCTTAATCATAAGAAAATTCATGGTACGCATAATTAAGTTTGCTATGAATTAGGTCAATAATTTAACTTACTAATGATGGATTGTTTTTCTTTATGCTGTTAGCATGCTTAACAAGCTCATTAAATTCCTCTTCAGCAATGCTTATCATAAGTGGATTGACACCTTTCTTCCTTGCTTTTTCTAAGACGGATGTTATCGTTTGTTTGCCGGACATGTTTCCTAGGAAGAAAATTCCATCAACTCATAAATGCTGTAGTATTTATATTCATTCACATTGTAAATATTTAATTCAATATATATAAACATGTAAATGTGAAAATGTTAACCACACATCAAAGTTTAAATATCCATCTATTTATCATATTATATGCATGGCATGTGGCAGTCAGACAGATTCAATTGTTGGTGGACATGCAGATAGCTCATTTGGTAGAGCACCTGACAAGAGATTCAAGGCACCCAGGTTAGAATCCCAGTCTGCATGATCAACTGCATTTTCTCTTCTTGCGACATTTGGTGCTGTACACCAGTCCCTGGAACTGACAGGGGAAATTAACAACTGCCGGGTAATTAAACCCTAGGTTGATCAGTCTTCAAAGTGTGAAGACATAATGTTAACGGGGGAGGGATGTAGTACGTGGTAAAACAGGTTTGATTGAGGATGGCCAGATATAGCTCAGTGGGGAAAGGATCAAATAGAAATTTAAGGGGCCCCATACATTACAGTATAAGATATATAAGATGTTTTCTATTAATATTACATACATGTGATAAATTCCGACTGCCATGAGTTAGAGATTTTTATTTCTTGCCGAGCTAAGTGAGATTGGGGGTTGGGGTGAGAATTTTTTATATCAATGATTTGCTGTAATAAAGGCCGTAATAAGACTTAAAATACTGCTTTAGTTCAAGTTTTTATCATAAAGCAATTATCAAAGTGCACAATCAAGTTTCAGCAGTTAGAGTGTTCATTGATAGCATTAGTCTGCTACTAAGGTCAAGATTCTTCTATCCTTGGAGGATATCTCTTGATCATTCCAGGCATTTTTGGCTTTTTTGATACACACTTTCATGATTAAAGGGAAACTTAATTGCCATATACCACCTTTAACAACAATTTTTTTTGGGGGGTGGAGATATTGTTACCTCGGGTGAGACGTAGGAGTATTTGCTTCAAAAGGGTGAGTCTACCCCAAAAGGGTTTGAGATAATCACATGTTTATGAAAATATAGGAGGAATTAAAAGTTGGACGTCAATATTCTGATTTAACAAAGAATTATAAGTTTTATTTGTCTGTAATGATTATTGACTATTCAAAGAATCTCTGTAATATATTATGATTAAGATAATACTTACATATGGTATGCGTACATAATACTACTAAACATATGCGTTATTTCATCTTTAGCCATTAAACTATATACTTAATGACATGGTTTATTCTTCATAAATCATGCATCACTAATCTCCTTAATGCTGCTTAATGAAAGATTGCAGGTTTTTACACACTTTATCTACCTAAGATGCTCCAAAGTTTGCTATGCAACACATTAAACTAAATATTAATTAACTAACTACTAAAATTAACTAAAGAACAATCTAACAATCCAAGTTCCTAGCTGTCAATGGCAATACAGTTGTAATCAAAGAAATCGGACTCCCAAAAAATGTTTTGGTCAAAAATTATATCTGCAGTTTTTTGGATTTTGACGCTTGCTCTAATCATGGTGTTTTCAAGAGTTTTGATAAAATGTTAAGTCCAAGATGGTTTTGTTAAATCTTTTATCAACACTGAGGAAATCATTTCATTCTTAAAAAACTATATTATTAATGAGAAGCAATCATTATCACTAGTTCAAAATGTCTAGCACTTACCATACCATGAAAGATGACACCAAGTCTGATGATCCTGTGGTAGCATTATATCTACAAGCTCTTTTCTTGACTGACTTTTGACCTCAAAATTAATAATGCTCTCTCTCTCCTCTTCTCTCTCTCTCTCTCTCTCTCTCTCTCTCTCTCTCTCTCTCTAACAAAACAACATGTAAATATTACAAATCGAACAAAGCTTTAAAATATGGCCTGTAAATCAACATCATGCCAAGGTACACAAACACTGACTTGCACTATACATTAATACCACACGCACAAACAAATCTGTTCATCCTTAATGTAAGAGGGATAATAAGGACCCTCTCTACCCTGCACACAAAAGAGCTTGTAATTTTAAGCAATTAGAGTTATCTGCCCTTAGATCTAAATTGAAATATACAGAAAGTGTGGATATTACCAAATTCTTCATCAGTTCAGGTATTTGTAACATGTCGTAGTAAAGATAGGTTACATGTAACTGAACTCTTTATTTACATGTTTTGTTTTCATTCATTGCGAGCAATGTGATTTCTTTTCATCAATAACTTCATATCTTTCAACATTATTTCCTGGGTAAATGACCAGTACCATATAACTTACTTAGATACACTTAAATACCAATACCTTAATAGATTTAATTTTCTCAGTGGATCTAAAGACAATATTTTGTTTTAGTGTATAGAGGTCCTTTAAGGTGCTGACAGACGGATGACAGACGCACTGTGCACAGATATACATTACATACCACAATATACCATCTATCTATAACAGATATCAAGAAAAACAACTCTTTTCCATAGGTTTCTTTTTATTGAAGGAAATTTAAAAATTCAGTGCATAGGACCTAGTGACTTTGTATCATATTTATTAATTATTCATTTCAGTTGTTAAAATGCGCGATTATATGTGCACTAAGGTTTTTTTTCTTGTTTTTTTTGTTTGTTTTTGGGGGGGGGGGGGGGGGGTCAGCTTCTATTAATTTAGAGATCCTGTAGTGCTTACTGCATAAAAATATTGTTCAGTTTTTTTTTTTTTTCCAAATTTTTTTTCTTTATTATATATTGTTAATTTGAAGTTGAATATTGACATATCAAATTAAGTGGTCATCTTTTTATTTTCTTAAAGTCAATTTTGCGATTTCGATCAATCATATAGTCCTTTGGGGGGGGGGGGGGGATTTTTCTGCGCTTTGTCACTTGTTGAAAGTAAATTATTATAAAACAAAGCGATCAAATCTCGGTTCACTGCTGGCAAGGTGCCTAAGCTGCCTCATCCAAGCTTTTTAATAACTGCACAAATAAAGAAAATATTTCAAAGGTCCGGGCACCAATATCTTTATTTTAGATTAATTAAAATTATAGCTATTTCAAATCTTTAGCAAATTAATTTAATTTTCTAAATGCATGAAAGTCAAATTTCCACTTACGAAAATTTAAATTTTGATAATTTTGATCGCCACTAAAGGAGCAATGTTTTTGGAAGAAAAATATAGTCTCTCATTCACTATGACCTTTTGTTTATTCCAATTTACAACACATATATATTAGTACATAAAACAAAACAAAATAGCTACTTATTTGTCTTCAGATGTTCTCAG
>CAJDSM010041509.1:27106-41892 GCA_903981925.1 Ostrea lurida | reverse complement strand
TTCATTTACACATACATATTTACATTCAGTTACACGTACATATTTACTGTCAGTTACACGTACATATTTAGCTGTCAGTTACAGCGTACTATTTACCGTCAGGTCACCAACGACGTACATCATTTGCCGTTCATCTCACACATATCAAAATATATGACCGTCAGTCACACATATATTTACGTCAGTCACACTTACATATTTACCGTCGTCACTCGTACACATTTACCGTCAATTCACACGTAAGATACCGTCATTTACACGTACATATTTTTACCGTCAGTTACGACTACATATTCTAGCCGTCAAGTTACACGTACATACATCTGTTACACTACATATTTACCGTCGTTGACACGTACCATTTATCGTAAGTTACAACGTACATAATTTACGTCATTTACACGTAAACGAATTTACTGTCAGTTCCACGTAAATTTGTCCGTCAAGTTACCACTAAGCTAATAAGTAGCAAGAAAATGACATTTTTTAATAATAGGCTTGTGATAACAGGGTGACCGTTAACGCCCGTTGATCTCTTGTTATTAAGAATCTGCAAAATTGTTTGTTGGGGCATTGACATAGCTACCATAGTTTGAAGTGAGAATTAGATTCTTGGTTGGTTTTTCAAGCGCAAACAAAGGAGAACCTGTAAATATATTCACACAAAAATGAATAACAATGGGGAAACATCAAATCAAAAGTACAAGAAGGTGAAGGTATGATTCTTATTTAAAAGATCCAAACTTTTAAGCTGTCAGATTCTCAAAAGAAACCTTGGGTGTTTTTCACACTGAGACTGCCATACTTAGACAATTTTATTGAATTTATACTTAATGACAAACTAACAAGTCATCATAGTGTTGTAATATATACAAACAATTGACCTCAAGGAAATGGGCTACAAAATGTTTATTGCTTTCAGTTATATTGAAATATAGTTTTAACAACAATTAAGAAATATGCCAATTATTTGGGGAAAGAACGTGAAAGGTGGCCTTTAATGTTACCGGACGAAACTTTCATTTACTGCTACAAGTTCTCTCTCTCTCTCTCTCTCTCTCTCTCTTCTCCTCTTCTCATCTCTCTCTCAGTCTCTCTCTCTCTCTCTCTCCTGAAAATCGCAAACGTCCCTAGAATATAAGAAAAGCTGCATAAGATAAAAATGGATTCTTTACATTTGAAAAGAAATATAAAGACACGCACAGTGTTTATTTCATTTGGAAAAATATTAACTTTACTATCGTCTCAAAATGGAATAAATAGAAACAAATATATATCACCTGGTAAGCATAAAAGTACTTTTCATTCAGTACGACATTTAAAGGGTCGGTCGGCTTATGTCGGAAAACCAATTTTCATTAATTGGAAACATCTTTTATGAGTGACAATGATTTTATATAATTATGATAGGTATTAATAATACTGAAAATATGCACAATATTAACATTGCTTCCTTCGTAATTCCATGATAAAAGTAAGGTACCGATTAACTACATACTTTACATTTTTGCTTTATCCTAAACGCTAGTATAAAAAATACGCTAGTAGAACATTATGAATTATCTGCACATTGCTGCATATGATATACTTAGCAATTTTTTTGTGAATGCATATTTTGTGAGAACTTTTACATTAAACTACTCGTAATACTTGCGTGAGAACAACGTATGCGAGTTTGCAATGTCTTCCTTCCTTTTTTTTTAGCCTGCTTTCCCAACCGCTTAATTAAAAATTAATTGAAATTAAGAATGGTTTCGTTTCCGGTGAGTGGTAGTGACACACGTTTAGGCGTCTGTTACGACTTTGGGGGCTGAGCTAATTCTTGTTTTTGGTGACTCTAGGCATATGTTATCCCCCGCTTCCGAAGGAGAAGGGGGGTGGGTATACTGTTTTAAATCTAGTCGTCATTCCGTCGTCCGTCCGTCAATCTGTCCCAGAGCCTTTTCGTCACAATAATTCTCAGCAACATATTCACGGGATGCTGATATATTGCATGACGATTTGTATAGGTTATATGTATCCGTGGATGCATTTCAGATTCATCGTACATTACTTTCCTGTTTGCCGGAGGAACTTGGGAGAGTTTTTCAGATACAGGCCTCCTATACAAACATTTTGTTCGTCACATATTTCTCAGCAACTATGTATCGACAGGTACTGAATATGTGTTGCATGAAGCGTTTATATAGGTATGATGTATTGTGGGAATGCATTTTCGATTCATCGGACATCTACTGCCTGTTTGCATGGAACTTTAGAATGTTGCATACGATAGTACCTCCATAATACCACACTTTTCGTAAACATAAATTCTTAAGCAACTATGAGTGATCACAGGCTACTGATATTTTGCATGATAGCTTTATATAGGTAATGATGTTTTGGTATCCTATTTTTCAGATTTATCGGGATATCTACTTCCTGTTTGCCCGAATAATTTAGAATTTTTCATTGATAGTAAACATATACACTTTTTGTCGTAACATAGTTCTCAGCAACTATGCTGTTACAGGCTACTGATACGATTAATTGCATGAAGGACTTTAATCATAGGTATGGGGTGTATCTGTGGGATGCATTTCAGATTCATCGACAATTCTACTGCAATTGTTTTGCCAAGAACTTAGAATTTTCATAACATAGTACCCGCCATCATACAACACTTTTCGTAACATTAATTACTTAGCAACTAATATATCACAGGCTAGCTGATTATTTTGCATAGAGCGAGCTTTATATTAAGGGGTATGAGGTGTTATAGTGATCGTGGGATTCGTTTTACAGATTCATCGGCGACCATATACTGTACTGCTTGAGCTGAGTATATACTTTATGAATTATTTTTTATAGCTACGCACATATACAACATTTTATCGCTACATAATTGCTATCGAGCACAACACTATTGTTATCGAACAGCTACTGATATATGTTGCATGAAAAGCTATAAATTATATGGTATGGGATTGGTAGGTTCGTGGGAATGCATTTATTCAGGTGAATTCCATTTTAGCGTTCCTTGTAAGTGCCAGATGGACCTGGAAATATTGTACAACTATATGACATGTTGATGATAGGTGATGACTACAGGACGGGAGGGCTATCACTAGTTAGCATGTGAGACTCAAGAGTTGGTCATTATGTTGTTCGGACTTGCAATGTACGATCTGGATAGAAAAAGTTCTTATTCATCGAATTTAACTGTAACATTTTATTGAAAAAAAATGAAGTTAGATAGAAATTAATTTTGGAAGATTCTGGATTCGAAACAACGCTCTTACTGATGAGTACTTTAGTTATAGCTCGGCCTATAATCGGTTCGCCTATAATCGTTGTGTTTTTTGAGACAATTATGTAGATTTGTGCCATTGACAGACCCGGCTATAAGTCGGTACACTACTTTTGCCAGAATTGTGAGAATTTCAAATCAAGTTTACACATGATTTTTTTGCCCTGTTTCAAAAAAATAATGAAAAATTATGTCGGTAATTTAGTTCATTCTTTTCACAAATCAATACCATGTCAATTATCCTTACTATTTACTTGTGTTCAATAATATCTTTTATATTTCTATATCCATACTAATTTTTCTGGATGATGATCGTGATAATCGTCTGTAGTGGTATTTTCAAAATTGCGTACATTAGATGATTTCGGCCAACTAGAGAGAGACATACTGATCTCCCTATGACTCGCCTATAAGTCTGACTAGACTTTCTGGACCACATTTTGTACTTCCCAAAAATCCGACTTAAGGCGAGTAAAGTACGGTAAGAACACAAAAACATACACGTTTAACCCACTCGTCGGCTACTTTGATTGTATAATACCGTAAAGGTTTGAATTCGACTCCCAAAAGATAGTATAAATTCCTAATGTTTTTCTTGAAAGAAGTATGTTTTTTTGTATAGAACGGGTCCAGTCTGCTATTTTATAATAATGACATAGGATATACAGTGTTACACCACATTTAAAATTTAATTCAGAACGGAGACTTGAATTTCATATTCAAAACTTCAAATGTTTTAATGCTATTTTACACCTAAAATTTGCTTTGAGCCATCATTATTTAATCCATAACCATGATTAATGAGTTTCAATTCAAATTTAAGAATGAACATGCAAAAAATATCTCGGGTATATATATATTTAGTTTTAGTGTTACAGTGCCACTTGCAACTTGTATTTAATATTAAACGGATCAACAAATGAATTGTTAAGATGGAATCATGTATAGTTAAGAATTTAAATTGATTTACTTTAATTACTTGTGTTCAAAACGTTTCTCTGTGATTGGATTATATCATTTAATTTTATTTCAACGTGATCACCTATGGCCATTCTATTGGTTAAAACACATTGAAGAATTGAGGTGAGATTTCTTCATTGTGTTGTAATATAAAATTAAATGATAAGATAGTAAATCTTAATTTTGTTCAGGGTGATATGCAGTTATCACCGGATTTAAGACAGTAAAATTTGCGCATTGATGAGTTTTTACCGTCTAAAATTGTGATTACCTCATCACCAGAAAAAATTATCATATATTGCATGTGCTTATTATGATAAATAGCGAACGAAGTTGATCAATCTATATAATCCTATGAAACATGTATGACAAACTTTCCATCACATCATTTAAGCTTGCTGTTAAATCGTATATTCTAATTATCTATCTTATAATTGTTAATATGTAATTTAACTTTATCATTATAGAATGTGTCACTTTACCATGAGGGCGGGATCATCAGCCACACAGGATATCGCAGTATACCGGCCTGGTGTTGATCATGTTAATCATCATCTGTGTTGTGACGGTCAGAGCAGACTGTGGGTGAGTGATCATTCACGGACGTCTTCTACAGGTGACTCCAGCCGGACAGTACTAACACGACGAACTGAGAGATTATGAATCGTGCCCTGGTTTACAGGGAGTCATACCGTCACAGAGACGGGGACTCCTGTTTATAGATAACTATACAAGTCTGTAAGTGTTAACATCAAGACGGGAAACCGTCACCACACTCCTACACAGACAAGGAAGAAACGTTATCCACTCCTCCCGCCATTAACGGCGACATACTTGTGGGGAATGTTATTGGGGAGTGACGAAGGTACGACAGGTACAGGACGGGAACTCCAGGTATTGAAGGGAGACGAAATAAGGGACAGCGTTCTGTATAGAATCCCAATGTACATACGGAGAACCGATGGAGATATCTGGACTTCTGACAGGGATAACGAAGCAGGTATGGTGGCTGGAATAAGACATATATCATCGGTTTAACTACACAGGTCGTCAGTCTGGTTCATCAGGTCGTTGCAGTTTCTGGTTAACAGATCGTACCGTCTGCGTGTACACAGGTCGTCCGCTGGCTTAACTACAAATATGCATCATGCTAAATACGATCGTCAGTCGTGTATGACAGCAGATGATGAGAGTCTGATATTACACAGGTCGATCAGATCTGATTTCTCACACAGGTCGTTCGGACAGTCCTGGATTTAAAGGTCGTCAGATCTCGCTTTTTAAGTCCCCATTGCTAATCTTACTGAACGTCCGCGACACGTACTGGTTTGTGATGACGTATATGTGACAGGTGTCGCACGTCCTGTTGGATCAGGAGGTCAAGTTCCTGTCTCGACTGCTGGGACACGAAAAACAAACATGGATAACACAGTCCCATGGCTCTGTGGTGTGGAACGTACGGCATTACAACCTCTATGTAGGGACAGGTCATTCCAGTACACACGATAAAAATGTGTACATATCTACAGGATACGGACGGTTAAATAATAACGCAAACCAACGGTGTAATGAAATCAATTAGCAAAGTCACGTACTGAATCAAAAAGGAAAATAAAAGACATCGAATTACTAGGAGGTAAAGCGGGGAATTCTATGTTCGTTATTGAGTGTTTATTGTAAGCAGTGTTTTTTGTTGATAAGTGTATACTTAAGATTATGTGGAAAATATTTTCTGTTGATGAATATTTATGATGATACGAAAATATTTTTAATAGAGGAACTGATAATGTGGAAATAATTTGTTTACGTGATGTGACAGGGAAACACTGACGACTTATCATTATAACGTCATGTTGTTCATAAACTAGTAACTGGTTATGAAGTAGAAATGTAGAAATCACACTGTTTCCTCCCCTGGTTTTGCAAACCATTGATGTACATTTCTTATTCATTGAAATGCAAAAAAAAAAAATAAATAATTAAAATGAAAAAACGCTAAAAAAGTATACAAACTGAGACATGTCTACATGTATGTGATTGCGTGGGTATTGAAAAAAATTAGACGCAGTGATTTTTTTTTTAATTTCTGCATATTTTGTATGAGTAAAAACTGAGGTAGTGATTTTTCAGGTCATGTGAACAGCCAGCAGTTGGTCCAATACCGCCCCAGCCCCCTCCTCCCATCTAATCTATTTTATAAATAAATCAACAGGGTAATGTGTTATAAGGGTTACGGCAAATTGAATAAAAGGCTTCGGTGCGTCCTACTTTTTATATGGGATTAAAAACATGCTGCCTAGATAATGTATTGAGTTTTTATTAAAAGGCTGAATTTTTATTATCGAAGAAATAGTAGTAAACCGCCTGTCACAGATCCTAGGCATTTATCTAAAATTCATGTGCTATCAACAACTGAAGACACGTTTTACACAGTCCTTGAGAAGTAATTGATTCTCTTGATTTCTTTTTAGCTTTTACTCGGCTTATCTTAATGATATTATTGATAAAAGGTATCGGTATAGGATAATTCAGGTGTTAGTTATGTGACTAAAGGCGCTTTATTACCCTGCCACCGCCTTTCCCTGTAAATGCAGCGACGTGGTACAATTATGGCAAGTAAAAACTTTTAGATTCAAGGAAAACACTTCAATAATGATTAAGATATAATTTATTTAACAAATTTGACAGGCAAAAAATGGCTTTTGGGACATGGTTTGATTGAAGGACGTTTTGGTTTTCTGTGGGGGTTCCCCCCCGTTCTTAAATTGTCAACTTTTGCTTTGCCGAAAGATGGCAAAAGGGATTGCTACTTGGTAACACAAATTTGGCGGGGGGGGGGAGGGGGGGGAGGGGGAGGGGGGGGGGGGGGCGGGGAGGAGGGGTCATTGTACATAAAAATTGGGGTGCGGGGTAATTGGAAGACAAAACTGGTGGCGGGGGGGGAATGGTACAAAACTGTTGGGGGTGGAATTATTGGTACATAAAGTATGGGGGAAGGGGTATCAGTACAATGTCTTTCTTTGTTAGGGGGGGGCGCGTTATTAGTAAAAATGGAGGGGGGGGGTGATTGGTATAAACGTTTGGGGGGGGGCTAATTGTTACAATAAATTGGGGGAAGAGGGTTATTGGTACAAAAGTTATGGAGAGTTAATTCATAATGAACTAGGTGTGTAATGTTTATGAGAGAGAGGAGAGAGAGGAGAGAGAGAGAGAGAAGAGAGAGGAGAGAGAGAGAAGAAGAGAGAGAGAGGAGAGAGAGGGAGAGAATTTAAATTGTTTTACTTCCCACTCGAGAATAATTTCACTCACCATGAAGACGTCACATTGCGGTGAAAGGCTGCAAATCTTAGGCCTATGCTCGGGCACTCGGGGCCGCTTATTGAGCAGGAGGGGAATCTTTTTCGTGGCCGACACCTGCTGTGACACGGACCTCGGTTTTTCCGTTCTCATCCGAATTGACCGCCCCATGTCATGTCGCCTCATACGACATGCCAGAGGGGATGCGGGGACCTATTTCTAACCCGGACCCACGGATCGAGAGAGAGGAAGATAATAAATTCATGAACTATGTTAGTTATGAGAGAGAGAGAGAGGATCAGTTTCTTTATAATATCAAATAAAATGCTAACACAATGGATATAATCACACTTGATATCATCCCCATAGGATAATTTTTAGAAGAATACCATGGTAAAATGTTCCATTGAAGAAAATAGAATTTAGCATATTTCAATCAATAGGCTTGTATCAATATATGAATAACACGGAATTTAAATATGATGTATATCTGACTTCTAATAAAATCACAAAGTCAAACAGAACAGCTAGGAGTTGTGCCTTTTGTTCAATGAGGATTGAAACGTACTGTATAATTCATAGATCTGCACAGACTTCCAAGGAATTCTGGTCCACACGCTGTTTCTGTTAGATTGTAAAAATTACGAACTTCTATTGCGCAATCATAGTGTAATCCGCAGTTGTAAAACAGAATTAGACAAGTAGTACATATTACACTGGATAAATTCAGGGTCCGTCCACCCAGCACGCTTAAACTAAACAGTTATCAAGAAAATAAGGCTGCTTTGGATTGTGAGCAGATCTAACGTGAGCGGACGCTAAAGTGAGCGGATCTAAGTGAGAAGACGTGATAAGTGAGCGGATCTAATTGAGTAGATATGAGTGAGTGGATGCTAAGTGACCTGAATTTCAGTGAGTGGATCTAAGTGAGCGGGTCTCAGTGAGTCGGACCTCTGTGAGCAGATCTAAGTGAGCGGATATAAGTGAGCAGTCTAAGTGGAGGCCGGATAATCTAAGTGAGTAGTCTAAGTGACCGATCTCAGTGAGTGAATATAAGTGGCCAGTCTAAGTGGAAGATATAAGTGGCGGATCTAATTGAGGTAGATCTGAGTGACGTGATTCTAAGTGAGTAGATCTAAGTGCGGAATCAAGTAAAGCTGATCTAAGTGAGCGGGTCTTCAGTGAGCGGATATAAGTGAGCGGAGTCTAACTGAGCAGATCTAAGTGGAAGCCGGATTTCAGTGAGGTGAAGTATAAGTGGCCAGATCTAAGTGAGAAAGATTACAGTGAGCGACGCGGATCTTAATTGAGGTAGATCTGAGTGAGTGGATCTAAGTGAGTAGTTAAAGTGATCGAACTAAGTAAGCTGATCTAAGTGAAGTGGTCTCAGTGGACGGATACTAAGTGAGCGGATCTAACTGAGCAAGATCTAAAGTGACCGGATTTCCGTGAGTGGACTTAAGTATGCGTGATCTAATGCAAGTGAGCGGATTTAAGTAAAGTAGATCTAAGCTGAGTTAGATCTGTGAGCCGGATCTATGTGAGCTAGATCGGGTGACGGAGTCTAAAGTCCAGCGTAGGGATCTGAGTAATCTTAAGTGAGCGCATCTCAGTAGATGTAAGTCTAGCGGATCTAAGTGAGCGGAATTTCAGTGGTGGATTCGTAAGTGGGCGGAATCTCAGTGAGCAGGATCTAAGTGAGCGGATCTTAGTGAGTTAGATCTAAGTGATCCGGTCAACAGGGGATGCTTACTCCTCCTAAGCACCGTCCCACTTCTGGTGTGTCCCGGGTTCCGTATTGATACCAAACTTTCGGTTTGTATTTTATTTGGGATTTTTTTATTTTTAGATGACTGATCACTATTCGTTATCTTTGCTTTTACATTAATTGTGATCAGATAATATGTTAGTCTCAGACTAAGGAAGGATTGACTTCAAAATTCAACACAGGGTAGGGCTTCTATAACCAATATAATTGAGAAATACAAGCATTCTGAGAGTAATCGCAGTAAGTCAAGTACATGTCCCCTACCGGCACCACAATTAATTGACAGGATGTATAATTCAGAGAAGTGCATTCTGTGTGACTGAACCTTGAAATAAAAACTTGTCTGTGATTGTATCTTTATGTGTTTGTGGTAGTCAACATTTAACTGAAATTCTTGTAATACTAATTAGTGGCTTCTGCAATTCAAATTCGTGGGTCGTCATCAAGTATGACGGAGTCCAGTCGGCGGCATTTAGAGGGGGACAGGGGCGAGGGGGCTTTTTGTGTGACTAAACTTAAAGTTATTACGTGTAGATACATGTATAGTGTATAAGTAGGCTAAATTACAAACCTCTAAAATTAAACTTTAAAAGATCTCAAACCCAAGAGCTTCTAAGCACCCTGGGCCCGCCGTTTTGTCACTTCATCGACAATAGCCCGGTTGAAAGTTATTCTGTTGAGTTTACAATAAAGGATTGCTTCATCATGAATATAAGCAGATACTCTGTAAAAGCGAATCAAGTCTAATGCGGAACGAATGTAACTTAGGAAGTATGGGTTAAGTATGTGGGTCAAATGAACGTATTAGAATATGTAAGAAATTAATAGCTGCTTTAAATGGAACATATATTAAAGCACATTCATTGTGAGGTAAAACAAGACATGGCCCAAGCCATGTTTACTTTGGTGAATAATTTGCAACCGCCTGTAATCTCAATTGTAACTCAACAAATGACGTTCAGATTTTGCTGACCATTAGAAATACCAATAAGTGAGCATTGTAAACATTAAAAAATGAGAAATCTAAATTTGGAACATTTTAGCTCAGACGTGTCCATTGCTTTTTAACTAAAGTTTATTAGATTTCCTTTTTCAACGAACCTGTTCTCCCCTTTCGACAAATGCTGGATCCTCCAACTGGCGAGGGAAGATTAAAATGTTAATACGACTTTGCTCGCCAAACAGCTTTCGCTCGCCAAGACAGAAATCGTGTGTAATTGTGTTAAATACATGTCCCGTGTGTGTGTTCTGAATGAGACTTTAAAGTATGAAAAATTTAAGAAATAAAATAAAGGTACTGGAATTTATATGATTTTATACGACATCGTGTTATTGCAGTATCAGGACTGTCCATCTTGTTACAGTCTGAGACACGACGCGTAAATTGAGTAAAATCACAACATGACTTAACTGAATCATGCACAAACAGAAGAAATACTTTGCGTAATCTCTTCATGGATTGTTTTCGTCACGATAAAGGCGTTAAAACGATGTATATCAATGAAGCAATTACATACATATATGTACAGAACTCAGGGGGTGAGTTTTTGTGAAATTGCATCATGTTAGATGACCCTAATAACATTTTACAGTCCTTCCTATTAAGTACGATCCCAACCCGATGAATACATGAATAAGTGAGAATAAAAAAATATAATCGTCACACCTGCCCACCAAACGTTATAGAATTTAACTTGATCTGTAGGTTGAAGCTCTGAAACTACCCTGCAAGTTTTCAAATGAATCCTCACAAGCCATATAAGGAAAATAGTATGGAAAACCAATAGGACGGAATGGGGACAGACAGACGGAGGCAGACATGGAAGAGCAGGCCGAACAGATAGCAAGAAGAAAGTTATAAGTCCCCTCTGGTTACTAAACCGGTCGGGGCTAATAAAATACCGAAGTAGAATCTCTTATACTAGAACACAAGAATATAAATAGATAACCTGTATGATTACACGATAAAGCTAGAATGTCCGCTATCGGGACTATACCCCCGGCGGGGGCACACTACCCAAAATAATGAACACCCACAACAGATTTCTCGAGACTGATAAACAAAATTTGTATATCAATGGGTTAATACTAGGTAAAATTCATATCTTTTTAGGGGAGTTCGTGGATGTGACACTAATCATATCATTGGTGAGAAATGCTCAGTTCCAAAACGTTTCATTAATCTTGTACAAAATTGGGTCCAAATTAAAAATTCGCTGACCAATATGCACATTCTCCATTATAATATTCTAAACCTCACTAAGTTTCATAAAAATCTTGAAAGCGTTTAGATGCAGTTGTTCGGACAAACGCACGAGCCATAGGTAATTTTGGTGGGAAAATGGTCTAAGTCCAAACGTTCATATCTTGGTACAAAAGATTGTCAAATTAAAGATTTCATGACAGATAATGCAATCTCCATTGATTATTCTAACACTCCCAAAAGTTTCAATAAAGATCTCTGGGAAAGTCGTTAAGGAGGATTGCGGAACACGCCTGATGCATAGTATATTGGTGAAAAATGCCTAAGTACAAAACGTACGTTCATCATTCTGTGGTACCAAATTGTCCGTAGACAAAAATTCGACAATAAATGCACATCTCCATTATGCTATGTGTATAACACTGCCACAAAGTTTCATAAAATTCCTGCAAAGTCGTTAGGAAGGAGTTGCGATAACGCAACGATGCATAGGTATTGGGTGAAAAATGCTTAATCCAAAACGTTCATAGTCTGTACAACAAATTGTCCAAAATAAAATTCCGTGCAATCATCACATCTCCATTATGTATTCTAAACACTATACCACAAAGTTTATGAAATCTGCAAGTCGTTAAGGAGAGTTGTCGGAACAACAAACATATGTTCGGACAGAAGAGACGGACGGACAGAGACAGACAGACAAGACAGGGTGAAACTATATACTTCCCCCCCAAACTTCGTTTGCGGGGGTATAAAGAACTAACTGATATTGGGTGATGATACCGAGACTAAATTATATGTTATTCAGCTTATTGGTGAATATCCAAGACAAAAATATAATCTGTATTGTATATTAACCGAGATAGCATATCATTTGTTATTGGTGATGATACCCGGATAAAATATCATATGTTATTGGCTGATATATCGGGATAAAAATATCGATGCTTTTATTGGTGATATTACCAAGACAAAATATCTTTTATTAGTGATATCTTAGATAAAATAATCATCTTTATGTGGTATTATACCGAGATAAAATAGCATCGTTATTGGACGAACTATAAAGAAAAATCTGAATGATGAGTGCTGTGAATTAAATCTCACATGAGATGAATGAGATGCTGTGATTAAATCTCAATGACACGAATGAATGAGATAAAATCGTCATGAAATGAATGAGGCACTAGTTAACGACATGGAGATGAACGAAGGAATATGAATGGGTGTATTCATTTCTTCAAACTGACGTATACAAGTTCTCTGTCAACAGGACAAGCTTGACAAGGCGAAGGGGGATATTGCGCGATCATACTTCCAATTAGATGACCTTGTTGGGTGGAAGAAAACAAGGTTTTTGAGTTTTTATTCATTTAATTTAACTTCCCATCGGAGATTTTCCTCTCATATGGAGACGTCACAATGCGTTGAAGAGCGCAAATTTTTAGTCTATCGTTGGCACTATCAAGGCTTTAAGCAGGAGATGGATCTTTAATCAGTGCCAACATCTCTGTGTCACGAGGCCTCGGTTTTGCAGGTCGGTCAAGGGAAGAATAAGTAAAAGAAATCAAAAACATGCTGGCATTATATCACCGGGTCATGGTACTGATGACATGAACAAACAAAACTAAAAATGTGGCAGGCGCTGTTTGTTTGTTTTTGGATTCTTTGGTATTTTGTTTCTCGCCAAGACATATGATGTCCTTACGTGCGATAAAAAGAATTGCATTCCCTTTGTAAAGGCTGACGTTTATGCGGTCTTTGTCTAAAATAAAATACATGTATATAACTTCTTTTACAATAAGAATGGTAGTGGGGAATAACTTACTATTGTTTAACCCCAGCCTACTCTCGTTATTACTTCACATTCAGACAGACAGACAAACATTCAGACAATGGGACCGTGTTTGACACTTGTACTCCACTTAATTCCTCACGCTTTTAACAAGCAGAGACATGACAGACAGACCAGGCGGACAGACATACAACCCACAGCAGAGACATGACAAGACAGACACCAGGCGAACAGACACTAACAGATCAGGACATAGAATGGACACCTAGTGTACTCATTTAATTCTTCCTGCCCTTCACAGAGACAATGACCCACAGACAGACAGACACATCACACGGGCAGACAGAACAACAGACAGATGGACGACGTGTTGAGCACTTGTAAATCACTTAATCTTCACACTGTCCACCTCCAGAGACATGACAGACAGACGGACAGGCAGACGGATCAGACGCGACGGACAGACGACGGACCAACACAGCAGACAGACGGTACGGGACAGACAAGACGACAGATCGGACGGACAAGCAGAGCACACAACAACAGCACCACAACACTTGGGACATGCCGTTTCGACCATTGTAATATTCAATCACCTGCCCACTAACCAGAGACATGTTACTCTGTTTATGAGCGTAGTTTGGTAGTTTCAAATTAATGTGAACCTGGAAAATAAAGTTTCAATATCATCCAAGGTAGTTTTTTTTCTAACTTAATCAGGTTACGCATTAACAAGTAAGAAATGATAGTGATTGAGGTCTGTTAAGAAACCTTCCTACATATGGTGCTGAGATCAAGAAGTCTGTTTTATCATGTCTGCAATTACAATTGATAGACTGTTTTGTCGATTATTTGCTGTTGATTTACGGGATAGAAGGCCAGACAGTAATCATCACCTACCAACCACAAGATACGATGCATGGCAATTGTCTTTTAACAGTTAAGGTTTAACGAAGATGACATGACAGGAACAATTGGTCTTTTAACAGTTAAGGATTTACCAAGATAGCGATGACACGAGTTGGTCTTTTAACAGTAAGGGTTTACAAGAATAACGATGACAGGGCTTGTCTTTAATCAGTTTAAGGTATTGACCTAGATACATGACAGGACGTTGTCTTTTTAACACGTTAAGGGGTTGACTAAATACGATGACAAGGAAGTTGTCTTTTAAACAGTTAAGGTTTACAAGATACGAATGAGAGGATATTGGTCTTTTAACAGTTACGGTGTACACAAGATTAGAATGACAGATGAAACCAGTGTCTTTTAACAGTTAAGATTTACAAGATAACGATGACGGATGCATTGTCGTTTTAACTTTTCAGGTTTACAATGGTAGGGTGACGAGCGATGATCATACTGACAGCTGAGATTTACAGAGATAGTAGGGATTTATGAAGCCGATCTAAACTTGGCATTTTACCTTATTTTGACTGAGATGTTTACATTTTTGTTCCAAGAATAGTTATCT